>JAZKJV010008096.1:0-296183 GCA_037367405.1 Ottelia alismoides | reverse complement strand
GAATATCCCTTTCTTATCAACTTTTGGGCTAAGAGACAGGAAATGACATGGGTAGGATATACCCTTCTTTCTCCATAGAAAGTGAATTCAACATCACCTGGTTTCTAAAAGTGACATGCTTCAGATGACAGTCTAGAAGAGCATGATATGTACTTAAGCAATCCATTCCTAGGATAGCATCAAATTCCCTTATCTCCATAGGAATCAGGTCTACTTCAATATAATTCTCTCCTATCTTTACCAAACAATTTTGGAGGACATTCCTAACAATTTCGGGTTCTCCCTTAGGTAAAGAAATTGCTAAAGCATGCTTGAGAGTACTTGTAACTTTATCAGCATATATGGAGAATCTTTGTGAAATAAAAGAATGACTCGCACCAGAATCAATAAGAGTATGTGCACTTTTACCAAAAATAATAGTGGTACCTGATACAACATCGTCTGCAGATATGGCCTCCTCTAAGGTCATGGCAAAAGCTTTTCCCTCTCTCTGGTTTGATCTATTCTGTGTATTGTTTTTATTTTGTTCCCTTGTAGGTGGAGGACGACGTATTATAACATCACGATTTTGATTTGTTGCCGGTCTTCCCATAACCCGACGACCTTGGACAAGTGTGGGACAATTCTGACGTATGTGGCCTATCTCGCCACATTGATAACACCCAGTGGTCCCCTTGCGACAAGTTCCCGGATGAAACTTTCCACAGTTTGTACATTGTGGAAAAGAAAGAGTTCTGTTTTCAGAAGTCCCAACTGTATATCTATTTGTTTTATTCCCTTTTACTCTAGGAGCTGATCTAGTATCTTGCCTTGAATTCCCAGCTATTATTCTTGGTTCTTTGTTCATGGTTCCTCTCCACAGGGGTCTATCTGGAAACATTTTCTTTCCGTGATCAATGCACTTTCATCTTTCTATCACCACTCGTTCAGCCCTACGAGCAGCTTCTACCAATTTTGCATAATCTGTATATCCTGTGGCCGAAACCATTTCTTTTAAATCAATATGCATACCATCTTCTAGGCGTCTACACCTTTCTTCTTCTGTTGCAACCAGAGAAGCAGTAAACTTTGAAAGTTCGGTGAATTTCTTCTCATATTTATCAAACATATTGCTCCCCTGAGTAAGGAATAGAAATTCCCTACGTTTCTCCTCCTGATAAACCCTTGGGTAATATTTTTCATTGAACTCTTTCTCAAAGATTTCCCATGTAATGTGAGATGGGTTTGGATATTTCATTTTCACCGATGTCCACCAATCATCAGCGATATCCTTCAGCAGAAATATGGTATACTTCAACTTTTGTTCATCTGTACAATCCATAAGAGCAAATATTTTCTCCATATTCTTGAACCATTCCCTGGCCTTCTTTGGATCAGTGTCTCCTACAAATGGTTCTCCTCCCAGCTTCTTTACGTGTTCAAAAGGTAACTGGTGCTCAAATTCATGTCTTTTAACTGAATGGGCAGCCATGCCTTCTAGTGTTTGGGCTATCAAAGTCAACGTGTCGTACACGTTGTTATTGTTATCATTCTCATGACTAGGGCCTTGTGTTGTCACAGGTGGCTGCTCTGCTACCATGGTTTCCTATAAAATAAAACTTCTGTTAGATCTTCATCAACAAAATCCTCCAATAATGATTCTAGATATCCTCAAGACAATAATATCAATAACTAAATTATCTTCTAATACTTATAGGTCAACTCCTAATATAATTCTTGCTCAAGGTCCTAAAACCTTTGCTCTGATACCACAAGTTGTCACGACCCGTCCCGCTAACCGGAACGTGCCGCGACAGAGATCTTTCTTTTCCTTTAATTTTTTTTTCCTCAAGCAAACATGTGGCAATCTCAAAAACATAACATCTTTGTATTTCAAGTTCACAACACCAAGAAGTGTATTACACAAGTTCTATCTATTACAACTTCTTACAAAATAACACATATAGTACAAAAACAACAAAGAGCAAAAGACACCTCCTCCTAGTGTATAGGCGGTCTTTTCCCTGCTAGTCGTGATTCTGCTGATCTGTACATAATATAATATAACGGGATGAGTCTAAACCCATTTATGAGCTTAGACCCAGTGAAAGGATCTCAAGCTTTTTTTTTACATATAGCTAAATATCTGAAATATGAGTATCATGACAAAAAAACTTATGCTGAATACTGTGAAATAGCTTGAAAGAAACTTTATGACAGAAATTACATATAACAACATGCTAGTTTTGCAATTAAACGTTGAACTCACTTCAAAAGCAGATAAACTGAAACATAATCATTACTATCAAGCTGTTTGTACTAATCACCACTGTGGCTAATTTATTGACTCATGAACGCTGGAAACAAAGCTAAGTCATACGCGTAGACGGTCCCAAAGACCAAAAACACCCTGCATACTGCCCAAAGCCTATATGTATACAGAATGCGGACTCAAAGTCCTCTTGATACCATATCTAATGGTTTGCCATATCTAATGGCGGTTTCAGGGTCATATCTAATGACATCACCATATTTAATGGCTAGTTCACGAATTGTATAAAAGAGCTACCGTGGTGCTTATCTTCTGATTCTGATCCTTTTCTTGTCACTAATAATCTGTAAACTTGCTAATTCATGATCATAACAGCTCTAATTCATGATCATAAAACAATCTGGCACAACATGCATATTCTTGTAACTGAAAACTATTAAGGACTTGAAAACCGATACATATTACATAATAACTGCACAAAACATATTTCTTATATAAAAAGCTCGAATCTAAGTAGTGAAACTTATGTTTCGTGTTCCACAAAGAATGAAATGCTTAAAAACATGCTATCATGATAAAACACCTGAAATGAAGTCTGAAATACGTTTTAAAGCCCTGATTTCTTATCAACTGCATGGTACTTGTAATTCATGCGTAAAAGCTTTAGAAAACATGATTTCATACTTTCTATTCAAAACCATGCATAAAAGCTAAAGACTAGTGCTTTAAAATAGCGCTTGAGAATCCCTCACCTGATTGTTGTCTAACTTGGGTCGAAAATGCTTCTTTAGTGAAATATCCCTCTATAGTCGTCCTAGATTTGATTACTACGGCCTGATGCGGTCAGAACTTCGTTACGGCTTTTAAAAACGCTCTCGATCACCGACAGGGCTTCGCCGTGGCTCCTCTCGTGCTCCTTCGCAACCTCGGCGGCCTTGCGGCTCTAAGGTGGAGATATGGGCGTGGGATGAAGTGAGGAGGAGTATGGGGGGTCATTGGTATTTATAGGCCTCCACCCCCTTTACATGTGTGACATGTGTCAGCATGTAAGGGAGGTTCCATGACACATGTTGTTTTTTAACCATGTATGGACACATGGCATGGCACATGGCATGATCATAAGAAAACTTGTTGCCTAAGTAATAGGCTTGGCTTATCCATGAGTTTACTTGTTGCCCAAGCAAAAGACTACACCGTGACATGTGTTAGTCTCAGGATAATGACACATGGCACTACTGAGGTTTTGACACTTGTCCTGACTATAAAACGACACGTGTCCATGATTTCCACTCCATGTGTCATACTTTTGCTAATGATGCTTAATTAACACTAATGTAATTAGCACTAATCATGCATAATTACTCTTAATGATGTGATTATGGCTAATGAGTATCAATCTTTGCTAATGACGCTTAACTATCACTAATGACTGGTAATTACACTAATCATGCTTAATTAGTCTTAATGATGTGATCAATGCTAATGATACTTAATTATCACTAGTGACGGGTATTAGTCTTAATGATGTGATTATAGCTAATGAGTATAAATCTATGCTAATGATGCTTAATTATCACTAATGACGGGTAATTACACTAATCATGCTTAATTAGTCTTAATGATGTGATCAATGCTAATGATACTTAATTATCACTAGTGACGGAAAATTAGCACTAATCATGCTTAATTAGTCTTAATGATGTGATTATGCCTAATGAGTATAAATCTATAACATTATGGGCACTTTGCAAGTAGTGGCTTCTACTACTTATAAGGTACTACCAAAAATCCAGATTACTAGATGTAGTACTATGTTTTGATGTGCTACACAATTCAAAGAACCTTTTGGAGTCCATTTTTATACAAGATGGTCTCTGATATAATCACAACAAGTTTCAATAAAATCATTGCATTAAGGCGAATCTATTGACTCTGGTGTATGTAAAGTGTGAATACTATAAATCCAATATTTCCTTGAAATAACAGTTGATCACATTCAAAGGCATAGTGTACAAAACTTGTATTACACTTGCGGTTCTTTTCTAGAACCTCAAGAAGTCGAGATTCCTGATCCGGATTCAGCCTGCTGCTGATGATGACCGGATACATTTGCTCTTCACCCGCAAGGAAAGCATACTTCAGGCCTGCAGGAAGTGGCTTGAATTCTGGCTTTGACCTGTCCACTTTATCTGTCACTTCAGATACCAGATTGGTGGTGGGATGTACTTTGAGGCTGCTACCATCCTCATCATCCTGTTGAGATCCCGGAGATGCACCGAACGGTTCTGCGCTAAGCTGATCATGTTCGGTCTGGAGTGAATGCTCAAGAAGATGCGCCTGCATCTGAGAATCTATCTCCCAAGAATCATCGGAGCATATGCTGACTGTGCTTTCCAAGTCCTCCTCAAGAATGAGGATTTCTCGGGTCCATGGATCGTCCAATGATAACTCTGAATCTCTGATCTCTGCGATGAAATCACAGTCTGCTTCTGAGGCTGCCTGGCTCTCATCAGTTGTGGCATTCGGCTCTTTGTTCATATTGATCGTGATTTGCTGGGTGTTCGAGCTGAAAGTGATCTTCCCAGACCCGTAATCAACCACGGCACCCGAAGTACGGAGGAATGGTCTGCCAAGGATGATGGGGATCTGGAGCAGGGGTGCGGGTGAGTCCATATCAAGGACTACAAAGTCAGCTGGGAATTTCATCTCCTGCACGGTAACTATCACGTCTTCCAACAGACCTCGGGGCCGCTTGACGGATTGATCAGCGAACTGGAGGATCATGCGTGTCTGTTTGAGTGGTCCCAACCCGAATTCTTGCATTATGGACGAGGGCAGAAGGTTGATGGAAGAACCACTGTCAAGAAGAGTACGCTCGAAGACCTGGTCAAAAATCACACAACTGATCAGAGGTGCTCCTGTATCATGCTTTTTCTGGGGGAGATTGCTGATAGTTGCAACTGTGGCCATGGAGAGAACGTGTTTTTCTACTTCTTGGCATCTGTTATCTTGCGCGGGGCGACGTCTGTTAGTACATGCCTCTTTCAGTCCTTTCTTTACAGCTGGCATGTATTCCACGACCTTTAACAAGGGAATCTCAACAGTCAATTTATCTAAAATGTCCACAACACCTGGATCAGACAATGTATTTTTTCGTTTTGCAATTTTTTTGGATTTTTGTATTATTGCATGCGGAAAAGGAATATTTACACCACTGGAAGGAAAATGAGAGTTCTTATTTACATCAAAATCATCGCCCACAGAATGTTGTACATCCGTACTACAAAAAGGAGTACAAGCTCGATCTGAAAATACTGGTGCTGCTGGGCGATCAAAAAGGGTAGCATCGGCTCCATCGGCTGGCGAGGGATCGGATGCTGCTGGCGGCTCCTCCAAGGCTGGCGCGGCTTCACTTCTGCTACAAGCTTCTTTTTGGTGTTTTTGCTTTTGCTGATTTTTTTGTGTTTTTGGCTGGAGTTGCTGCTGACAAGGCACGACGGCTGGACTGGCTTCTCCTTCTTCTTCCTCCTCACCCACCCCTGGAGCTGGCACGGCTGATGCAGAAGATGACGATCCACCTGTTTCTTTATTCACCCCACTGGTAGTAGCAGGCGGAGGCAAGGCCCTACCGCTCCTGAGAGTAACATCATTTAAACAAACAGTAATATCATTATCAGACACGGACTGGACATCACATTCTACCTGCTCTTTCTTTTTGAAATTGTTGGGGTTGGCTTCGACCTGCGCCGGAATAGTGGTTCGGGTGGCGGTCAGGTCATCAAGTCGTTTTGTCATCTCCGCCAGCCCTTTAACAAGCTGGGATAGACACTCCATGGTGGGACTAGCAGGGGACATTTCAGAAGATTCAGCGTGCAGACCACGCTGCTGTTGGGTAGATGGGTGGGGAGGCTGTTGCTGGTGGTGTTGCTGTGGTGGTGCAGGAAGTTGAAGCTGTTGGTAAGACGGAGGAGGATACTGCTGATATTGCGGAGAGGGGTGTACTGGTGAAAAGGCTGTGGGTGGCGGTACTGCGGCTGTTGCTGATAAGGAAAATTCTGCCTCCATTGATGTGTAAACTGGGGAGGCTGCTGGTGTTGCTGGTGAGGATGAGAGGTTTGACCAAAACGACCACCCTGAGGTTGGTGGTACTGTCGGTTGGAAAATTGCTGACCCTGGGGTTGTCCCTGAGGACGGGTCGACAGTGTATCATTACTCCATACCCCATTGACTTCTTGGATCAGGGTTGGTGGTGGGAAGACTGGATCAGGAATAGAAAGGAACTCTGGCTGGTATACGACCATCTGCTGCTGCGGCGGGCCCTGGTCGGGCGCCTGCACGTAGTACACGTGCTGGACTGTCGGTGGCTGCTGGCTCGGCTGAGGCTGATGCTGCGGTTGCTGCTCGTCCTTCTTCTCAGCGGGAGAGTCTGATGGTGTAGCTGACTGGACAGAGTTGATCGTGCCGACCAACAGTTCGAGGTACTTGTTGATATGATCTAGCTTATCCAGGTTCTGGGTCCTCTTCTCGATCACAGCGAGTTTCTCAAGGTCCTGTGATCGCTTCTCAATGATATCTACTTTAGAGAGATGGCCCCCGATGATGCTGAGGTTGGAGCTCTCATCTCTCTCTGCTTCCTTGGATGCAGCCATGTGAACTTGTTTCTGGAGGATCTGGGGCTGCTTCTGGTATGCCTTGGATGAAGAGAGGGCGGCCTCTCCTTCGGCCATTTCTTCAAAAATCTGCCAGACAACATCTTCATCCTTGTTGAAATGGGAGCCCCCACATGCTGCGTCCACGAGCCTTTGGCTTTCAATGTTCAGTCCCCCAAAGAAATGCTGGACCAAGCTGGTCTTCGGGATATCACAATGGGGACACTTCTCCTGCAGATCATTGAATCTCTCCCAAGCTTCATGTATAGACTCGTGGGGTCCTTGGGTGAAATTACTGATACGGGCTCGCATCTGGTTGAGCCGACCGAGAGGGTATTATTTGTGTAGGAAGGCGGACTTCAATTCCTCCCCGGTCGTCACGACCTTTCCCAAATGATTGACCCAATAGAGGGCCTTGTCCTGTAGACTGAAGGGGAAAGCCATCATCTTGACAATGTCTAGGGGGACATTCGGATAGTGGGTGGTGCGGCAAATGCGGGAGAACTGCTGCAGGTGAATGTACGGCTCTTCGTTTGTGTTTCCATGAAAGGAGGGGAGAAGGGCTATGAATTGGGGCTTCAGCTCAAAGTAAGCGTGTACCGAGAATGAGAATCCACTCGGTCATCTGGCTGTCTCCTGGATTATATGTTTCCTTGAGTGTCGGCTTCGGTGGTGGTAATTCAAGGTCATCATCAGGGGGTCACCACCTCCACCTCCACCTCCTCCTCCCCGGCCTCCTCTGCCTCTGCCTCCTCCTCCATCGTCACGGTTCATCATGTCATTCAACATATCCTGGAACGTGGTCTGTGTCAGGGCCTGCTCGGTCAACTGCTGCTGTATGGCCTGGATAGATGCCAGCAACTGTGCATTGACTTGGTTCTGATCTGGCACCTGTCCCTCTGGTGGTGGCTGCTGGCCCTTGCCCTTTCCTCCTGGCGCCATGTCAGGGTCTGAGTCGGACGAAATGAACTCCGGAGTAGTCTCCAGGGCTCGCACTGTCTTCTATCTGCATAATGAGATGGTCCGAATCAGATCACTTGCAATTAATGTTCAGCTGCCGTGATGAAGCTGGAATTCAGGTCAACCCCAGCATGTTGTGAATGGGAAAGGGATGTAGACTGTAATCGACTCCCATTCACAACGGCGAAAGCGGGACAAAAGTGATCTCAGTTTATTGGGTGGCCAAGAGAAGGGTAGAAAATGAGGAGTCTGGAGATCGATCCGCAAAGTCCGGATCGGGTTCTCGGGAATCGCCTCGAAATTATTGGCGGAGTTGAGTCTATGGAATCGATGTAGGTGTCGGCATGGTCCCGACGAAACCATCCATGGATCAACTTCGCGAAGCACAAGAGAATGTCGGATTTTTGGAAGAATGATACGATGGTCAACGAGGAATAAAAGGAGTGTAAAACAGTAGAAAGGCTCGGTTGAGCGGGGTGGTCAAAGGGAGAAACAACAAAATGTGCGCGAATTCGCGGGACTTGATCTTTGAACCTTAATCTAGATCCATACAAACACAATACAAAATCGGGTTCACCAACTCACGCCATGTGAAGCCGTGAAAGCTCGGCTATTTATTATCTTTTCATTTTTAGAGTTGTGATTTTTCAGGCATATCTTATAACAAGTCCTTAGTACGCTACCCTATAGGAGAGAGAGTACTGCCGGAAGAGTATCCCGTACTTGTCCTCCTCCTGTGTAACCTGTAGTCTGTACTTTTTGGAGTCCTTGTAACCCTTCCTTGATCCCTACTCAGCCAAAGAAAAGAGAGAGGAAGCCGATAGGCGAAACCAATACTTCGATTCTCGCTCGCAACGGAATCACCCGTGAGCGTGCAAGAACCTACTCGGACGCAGGACAATGAGACAGACACCCCCGTGAAGGCGTGGCCTATGCTCAATACTTCGGACATAGTCGATGCTCTCACAACAGAGAGTCACCATTGGTGACCAAGTCCTACTCGCCTACGTACGATAGAAGCCCCATTACTTCGGTAATCCAGGCGATACACAAGGCAGTTGCAGACTGGGTTTTGGGCTTTAATCCTTAGGGGTCGCACTCGCTCAAGGGAGTAGGGTTTTGGTCCCCCTCCAAGGTACCTGAAAACAATGAGGGCTTTATGAACCCGGTACAATGATAGTCTATTACAGATTTTAATTAAGGTCAAAGTTTATTTAGCAGTCCCCTTGTTTTAGTTTTTGGGTTTTCACTTTTTTTGGATCTGTTTCATACCAGCGCCTAACGTTTTTGTAGATTTTCATTTAAGTCCTAGTGCTCAAAATCAAAGGGAGATAGCGGAAAAGCCGTGCAAGTGGTTCCATGGTGGAAATCTCACCATTGAACCGAATGATGCATGCTGAGTTAGAAGACTTACAGTGCATCCAAGCTCTCTCCATGTGGTATGCAAAACAGAAATTTTAAACCTATCTACATGTCGGTATGCGAGGCACAAAATCGTCCTAAACATAAGCTGCTATTAGCGTGAAGAACAATAAGTCGCTCATTTATCTCTATCCTGAAAGGGTCCGGTCTTGGCTCACCCCTCCTCTGTACTTAACACACTTGAGCTTAGGAGAAAGCGCTTTACAGGGCTCGCTGCGACACAAGGGATAAGAGATAAATGAGCGGCTTGTTTAAGTTCGACTAGATCCAAGCGAAGTAGACTATAGGAACATGCATTCTTATTAATGTTTGGACCTAGCTACCGAGTCAAGCAACCTATATCTAGGGGCTCCAAGCACACAAAACAAAGTAAAAGAAAGGCGGAAAGCTCAAAACTTCAGAAACAAAATAAAAGAAGGCGATGAAAACTCGAAAAAGCCGCGATGAGGCCCCCAGGTGAACAATCACCTGGGCACTGGACCTCATTGTGAAGAGTAGAGTCCTGTTTAATTACATACCAAAAATGTCTCTCTCTCACCATAAATTACAAAATAAATACTTCTAAGTGTCTAGCCTATCTAATGCACATCTCCTTGCTTCTTTGGTGCACTCTCCAGATGGTCATGAGAAGAGAATACCATCCTCCTCCAAGCTCGGCTGCCTTGGCCTCCTAAGAAGCCATCCTCACGTGGCGGACCCTCGCATCAAAGTCACAAAAAGATTGCATTAGCATACTCAGTCAATCAAATAGAGCAGAGAAAATAATCACAATAAATGAAGAAATGAAGCATGGTGATTAATAGCAATAAAAATAGCTGCTCACAAAAATGAATAATAAATCAAGAGTCTTTTTATACAAGAATGACAACATGAATTAGGCTATGCTCATTGCTCCCCGGCAACGGTGCCATCTGATAACAAGGATGTTCCACGAGGGTCACCAAAAAAATATCAAAGTATTGTCGCTGAGGCGACCACTCATAGAACACCCGGGTTGATCAGCAATTAACCCACAATCCAAAGAATACAACAATCAAGCTCAAAAATAAGTGTGAATTAATCTTTATTTACTCTACCATAAAATGTACAGTGACAAGCATGTAGAGGTCGAACCACAGAGAGCAATACAAAAATGCAGTAGCCTACATGTATCTCAGAGTCATCCTTGTGTGTGAAGTGGGTTTTTAATTTGGTTATAGTTTATATTTTTTTATTTATATTTTTTTTATTTTTAATAATATAATTAGGTAATATATATAATATAAATAAAGGTACACCCATGGAGGGTTAGTATATAGCATACCATATATATAGGAATATGATTATAATAAAATAGGTATACATATATATATATTTAATTATTTGGGTTAATAAATAGATATAAGAATACATATAAATAATTATATATATATATATTTTCTTTTTTTTGTTTTGGGAAATACATATGTATACATAAAAGGGGTACTATAATATTTTACAAAAATACTCAAAAATAGTCAAAAATTCATGTGTAAGGTCTTTTTGGGATTTTCATGATTTTTTACTGTTTTTATGATTTTTGGGTATTTTTGCAAACATTTTTAGTATTTTTAAATAGTTAAATAATAGCAAACAGTGGACTAGGTACTGGCTGTCACAAAAATCGACATTAAAAATAGCTAACAGCCTCAAAAATTTTCCACGTGATTTTTCTAATAAAGATAATAAAACAAAGCATAAATAGGGCCTGAGTTTATATTTTTTGATTTTTCTTTGATTTTTTATATTTTTTTGAAGTTTTTGGGTATTTTTGGATTTTTAAGGTTTTCCTTTTGATATTTTTAAGGATTTTTGGAATGACACTAGAATAGGTCAAAATACACCATAGGGAATTTTTTTGGAATTTTTCAAGGCATTTTGATATTTTTTGGGAATTTTATAATCTAGACAGTAAATGAAAGGCATGTTTTTGATTTTTAATAAATGCAAAAATGCAACAAAATGGAAAACTAAAAATATGGCGTGCAAGGGTACACTAACAGGAGCTTAAGTCTATTTTTACAAAATTTTTCGATTTAATATGGAGCACAAAATAAATAGACAAAGCATTCAAAAATTAGATGGCCTGCCAGGGATATTTTTACAAATACAATAGTTCACAGGGGCATACATGCAAAAATTACAATAAAAATACACTTTAACTTTTATTTTCAGGACCATTTAATAATTACTGGGACCCGACGGGGCTTAAATGCAGAATTTCACGCGCCTCACGTGGTTGCTGCACGTGAGGCGCGGAAGGACTAAAGTGCAAATCTTAAGACATCGGGGGTCCTTCTGCAAAATATACATTTTATTTACAACTGAGACTTTTATTTTTGGCATTAAATAATAAATACAAAAAGTGGAGGGGCTGGATGTGAAATTTACTCCTAAACAAGGCGTGGCATCCAATGGCGCAGCTCTTTTCACTTGCCACGCGTCGCCACCTCCTCGCCCGATGACGCTTCGCCGATGGGAGGCTGAGATTAGATCAGCCAGGCCGATCTGACGGTTGAGGCGATGCTCCATCTGACGGTGCTGATTCGATCTGGGCTGGGACCGCGATCGGACGGTGAAGACGAAGGCACGAAGAACAGGGAAGAACTCCCTCTTCCTCGACCTTCGATCCGGTGTTGCTCGCTTGTCCGGCGCTCCCTCGGGCATCTGATGGTCCAAATAGCTTCCTGGCAGGGCTCTCTAGCTGCTGGAGGTGTCTGATCGAACGGAGGGGTCCTGGATCGGCGCCACGAGCTCGATGAAGAAGCGGAGCTCCAGGTACCTCCGTTCACTTGGGATTCGTCTCCTGGCGTGCTTTAGTACGCCTAACCTGCACAGAAAGGAAGCGGGGCTCGAGGCGATGCTCCTCGACCCGAGGGTTGGAAGCTGCAACGCAAAAATGAAGGTGGGCGGAGGGGCTCCGGCGAACGGCGGAGGTGGAGCCCCGATTCGCCAGGACCTAGGGTCCTGGGTTGAACAAATGAGTGTAATAGATGGAGAATGCGCTGAGGTTCGAGATGGGGTGAACGAGGCGGTCGGAGATAGTCGGAACAGTCAGTGGAGAAGTCGCCGGAGCTGAGCTTCGGCGAACTTCGAATTTCGATTTTTAAGCTACAGGCATTAATTAAAACCTACTCTAATGACTGGAATGAAAAACTAACATCTAAGACTAACTAAAAATGCATAAAAGGTCAGCTCTTATACCTGGGGGCCTCCAGGGAGCAGAGCGGACGCCGGAGCTCCGCCACGACAAAAATCTCCTTCCTCCGGCCGAGTCAAGGTGCTGGGGCTACTCCCCCAGTCACGAGGAACAGTCCAGGAGCAAGATCTAGGCTTTAGGTTGGAATAAAAGTGGCCAAAATGAGGAAGGAGGCGGAGCTTGTTATTTATAAACATTGGCGAGTAGCCTTATTGACCGGCGATTATTGCATGATCTAAAGAGTATTAGGTTGATCCAAAGAATTGGCGGGCTTCAGTGATGATTAGAGAACAATTCTTGTGCAGAAAGCATCTTCGATTGATGGATGGTATGCCCGAGAAAAATGGGAGAAGATGGGCGAAGAGACACGCTAAGTCACATCGGGCGGCTGGGGGAGCAGTTGACTGAGCGGTCAACTGTTGACGGCATGTGATTCGTCCAAGTCAGCCGCTAGGAGACAAAACAGGGAATCTGATGAGAAATTGAATTATTTGACGCCTTAAATGATTTTATTAATTTTTTCTTAAAAAATAAAAAATGTGTTTTATTTCGTCTAGTATTTATTTATGATTTTTATTGAATTTTTCGAGGTGTTTTATTATAGTTTTATTTGAATAATGTGTATTTGTATGTATTTAATGTATTTTTATGTATTTTTATTTTTAATTTGTTTATTTTCTTTTATTATTTTATTGGCTTATTTTATAAATTTATAATTTATTTTTGTGAGTATAAAGATATTTTTGTTTGATTTTTATGAGTTTATTTATATTTTTAAATAAATAGGTATAGATGTATGTAGGTATACTTATAGGTATTTTATCTATGTATTTTGTACACTTAATTTATTTATTGTATTTTCTTGATTTTTATTTTGGATTTACCTTTTTAATGAGTTATGTGTAATGTATACATTCTTATAAAAATATAAAAGAATAAAAGAATCAAGGAATAAAATCCTTTTTATTTATGTATAGGTATACAACATAGGTATTTTGTCTATGAATTTGTAGACTTATTTTATTTTACAAATTATCTTTGATTTTCTTTAACTTCTAATATGTGTATGCATTATATACATTATTTACACAATTCTAAAAATATGAATTTATACAAATAATGAATATTGAATAAAATGCATGTTTTAATCAGTCCTATATACAAGGAGGGCCAAAAACCTAACTTCTGCATATGGACTCCAAAAATTATGAAACTAATTTTATTAAATAGTTTATGAAATGCTATATACAATTAAAGGTGAGTTTGGGTGATTTGGAGTTTTTATTTGCAAGATATGGGTCTGTGAAGTTGAGATTTTAGCTTTTTATTCTGTGTATAAAATGTACACTGGGTATTATTTTTGCACAAACTCAATTTTGTATTTTTATTTACATTATTATCTACAACTTTCATGTACAAAGTTTCTTTATTTGATGAAGAAATAATTATGTACAAAATAGGTGCCAAAAATGCATAAATGAATGAATTGATAAATGAGGTATTTATTGTACACTGGCCCTTATCTCCCCCTACTTTATTCCTTGTCGACCAATACCATGCTGGCCTTGGTCTCGGGGTTTGGGTCATAAAATATTTGCAATATTTTATTCCTTTTTCGTTTCTCTTCTTTATTCTATAATTTTGGCATTAAAACCTTATTTAATGTGGAATTAATACAATGAATCATGAATGCTATTATATACAATTTGATGCTATTTACATGCATTTGCTGGGGTTTTTTAGGCCAAAATGATAGAATAAAGGTGATGAAATGGAGATTCATCACTACTGCATGTAAACTTCCTCCTGTAGATCTCCATACAAAAATGCACTTTTAACATCCAACTGAAACAAAGGCCAATAATGTACCATTGCTACTGAAAGTAGGACGCACAGAGTAGAGTGACGAGACACTAGAGAAAATGTATCCAAGTAATCTGCGCCGTAGGTCTAAGTAAATCCTCATGCCACTAATCTTTCCTTGTAGCGATCAAGGATCCCATATGCATGATGTTTAACAGTAAACACCCATTTGCAGCTGACAACAGACACCCCAGGAGGAGCAGACATCAAACTCCAAGTACCATGTGATTGGAATGCAACCATTTCTTCCTCCATAACCAAAAACCAATGACTATTCTTCAAGGCCTTCTAATAATTTCGTGGAATGTCGACGACATATAGAGCCACTGCAAATCTCTAAAATTCCCTTGCTAGATGATGAAAGGAGATCTGAGAAGCAAGAGGGTAGAATCACAAGATCACTTTTGCTTCCGAATTGCAATGGTTATATCCAAGTCATTGGGAAACTCCTCCATCTATGGGATATTCTCCTGCAATGATTCATACACACACACACACACATCTCCAGACCCATCGTTAGAAATCATGTTATCAAAACAAACCTGGAGCATACTGGATGACAAGTGATGACCACGAGCAGAAGCAGTCTGACAGGTATAGAATTTAGGTAATGGTGGAACAATGGGCACATGCGACTGGGTAGTAGGAGGGCTTGGAGGAGGTGGTGGAGGAGGAGGTGGTGGCGGTGGTGGAGCCACATGTACATGAGGAGGAGGTGACTGACTCGTAAGAAGGGGTGGCATGTAAACCTCATCATCTAAGTCTGATAAGCCAACATGTCACCTATAGGAGAGAAATACATCACAAACTCAAAAAATGTGACATCTACATTGATATAGTATTTCCCACGCAATGGATCATAAAATTGGTATTCCTTCTGGGTCCTGGAGAACCTAACAAGCACATGTTTGACAGCTCTAGGAGAGAGCTTGTCAAGACTGGGAATCAATTGGTGAACAAAATCAACAGAGCCAAACACACGAGGAGTAAGTGAGAACAACTCCTTCTCAGGGAAAGATATAGAGAAAGGAATTTTCTCACACAAGACAGACGATGGCATGCGATTCACCAAGTAGCATGCTGTAAGAACTGCATCACCCCAACATGAATGTGGGGCACGACTCTGAATGAGAAGAGTCTGAGTGACATCAAGTAGATGAAGATGCTTTCTCTATGCAATGGCATTCTATTGAGAAGTGTAAGCATAAGATATTTGATGAATAATTCCACGGGATGAAAAAATGGGATATAACACTATTACAAATGCAACCATTTCTTCCTCCATAGCCAAGAACCAATGACTATTCTTCAAGGCCTCCTAATAATTTCGTGGAATGTCGACGACAGATAGAGCCACTGCAAATCTCTAAAATTCCCTTGCTAGATGATGAAAGGAGATCTGAGAAGCAAGAGGGTAGAAGCACAAGATCACTTTTGCTTCCAAATTGCAATGGTTATATCCAAGTCATTGGGAAACTCCTCCATCTATGGGATATTCTCCTGCAATGATTCATGCATACACACACACACACACATCTCCAGACCCATCATTAGAAATCATGTTATCAAAACAAACCTGGAGAATACTGGATGACAAGTGATGACCACGAGCAGAAGCAGTCCGACAGGTATAGAGTTTAGGTAATGATGGAACAATGGGCACATGCGACTGGGTAGTAGGAGGGCTTGGAGGAGGTGGTGGAGGAGGAGGTGGTGGCTGTGGTGGAGCCACATGTACATAAGGAGGAGGTGACTGACTCGTAAGAAGGGGTGGCATGTAAACCTCATCATCTAAGTCTGATAAGCCAATATGTCACCTATAGGAGAGAAATACATCACAGACTCAAAAAATGTGACATCTACATTTATATAGTATTTCCCACGCAATGGATCATAAAATTGGTATTCCTTCTAGGTCCTGGAGAACCTAACAAGCACATATTTGACAGCTCTAGGAGAGAGCTTGTCAAGACTGGGAATCAATTGGTGAACAAAATCAACAGAGCCAAACACGCGAGGAGTAAGTGAGAACAACTCCTTCTCAGGGAAAGATATAGAGAAAGGATTTTTCTCACACAAAATAGACGATGGCATGCGATTCACCAAGTAGCATGCTATAAGAACTGCATCACCCCAACATGAATGTGGGGCACGACTCTGAATGAGAAGAGTCTGAGTGGCATCAAGTAGATGAAGATGCTTTCTCTATGCAATGGCATTCTATTGAGAAGTGTAAGCGTAAGATATTTGATGAATAATTCCACGGGATGAAAAAATGGGATATAACACTATTACAATTTCCAAAGCGTTATCAATCCGCAAAAAATTCACAGAGTTAGAGAAAACATTCTGCGCTTCACTGATAAAAGTTTTGATCACATCCCCTACTTCAGATTTATTTTTCAAAAGAAACACACATGACAAACGAGAAAAAGCATCTACATCAACAAGATAAAACCAGTGTCCCTGGTGATCAGGAACACGATTCGGACCCAAAATGTCAACATGAAATAACTCAAAAAGGGAGCAACTACTCCGACTCTAACGACTAGGAAAAGTAGACCGATGATGCTTTCCCTACTGATATGCCTCGCACTGGAAGGAAGAATCTGGTGAAATCTGCGGCAACATATGACACATCTTCTAGAGAGGAGGTGACCAAAGTGTAGGTGCCATGTATAAAGAGAAATTGGCTCTGTTGCATAAGAGGATACACCAGCATATGGAGTTCGGACCAGGCGATAAAGACCACCCTGCTCACAGCCACACCTAATCACTCTGCTCGTAAGAATGTCTTGAAAAACAAGAGGCGATGGGTAAAAAATAGCTCTACAGTGCAAATCCTTTGTGATCTAACTAATGGATACCAAATTCATAGAGAAATCAGGAGCATGTAACACATTTTGCAGACGCATCGAAGGCGTCAAACAAGTCTCTCCATGTCCAGTGATAGAGGAATGCATCCCATCTGCAATCACAATAGTTCTCCCTAGTGGAACTTGTCTATATGCTGTAAGCTGCTCTCTGTCCCTGCATAAGTGGCGCGTTGCCCCAGAATCCATAATCCATTCAGTATTCTCAGATCCGTGACAGGATGTAAAAGCAAAAGTACTACCTGAGGTGATAGCCATGGCAGGTGTACTAGCAGATGCAGAGGCTGCTACATCTGAATGACCTCCTAGAGATGGTGAAGAAGTAGGAGTCATGATATCTCGCAGTCTAGCTATGAAGTCATCAAACCTCTTATCAGAAGTACGGGCAGCAGGAGACTCAACCTGTTCTGCTACACGGGCTGAAGTCGGAAAGCCATACTTGGAATAACATGTATCCTCGGTATATCTTGGATGGTGAAAGTACGTGCATGGCTGACGAATGCGACCTCATCTACCACGAGGTCTGGGCCCACAAAAAGAAGAAGAGCCTCCTCTTCCTCGAGAGTCTACCATAGCTGAAGAAGTCTGGTTAGTGGATGGAATAGTAATCATATTGAGCCTGAGGAACGCTTCCTCCATGAGAGGAATAGTGGCATCCGCTAGAATATGGGAGCTAGCAGCATCATATTCAGAGCCAAGGGTTGCTAGGAATACACCAACCATGATAGCATTCATATATGTCTTCTGTTGCTCTAGAGTCGCCGTTAGAGGCATCAAGTTGTGGAGCTTCTCAAACATCCCACGCAAGGATGTATACAGTGAATGAAAGGGGTGTATGTTCTGCTTAATAGTGAATATGTCATGCTGGAGTTGGAGTATCTTCGTTTCATTCCTCGCTTGAGAATATGTTGCTGCGAGGATATCCCACACCGCCTTAGCAGTAGGATGACACATCATTAACGATCTCAATTGTCAATGTATCAGAAAGCCAAACTTTGGCATATGCGGTGTCCACCTCCCACGAGGCATTTACCCCAGTTTTCTCCACTGGCTCCTCCTCGGTAAGTGATGAATCTCCATTTCATCACATTTATTCTATCATTTTGGCCTTAAAAATCCTAGCTAATGCATGTAAATACCATTATTTTGTACAAATTAACATTCATTAATTGTTCCATTTATTATATATAAAATATTGTTTTAATGCTAAATTATAGAATAAAGAAAAGAATAAAATGCCAAAGGTATTTATGATCCTAAACCCCAAGACCTAAGCATCTTGATGACTGGGTCGACAAGGAATAAAGTAGAGGAAGATAAGGGTCAATAAATCAATAAAAATCTCATTCTTTAATTCATCAATAATTCACTTTTGAGATATATTTTATTTTCTATTTTTTATACCTCAAATAAAGAAACTTCATACATAAATAGATAAAAATACAAATAAAAATACAAAATTGATTTCATACAAAAATAATATACTGTGTTCGTTTTATACTCTAAATAAAAAGCCAAAATCCCAACTTCTCGGACCTGTATCTCCTAAATAAAAACTCAGAATGTATCAAAATCATCTTTATTTGTATATAACTTTTAATAAGTATTTAATGAAGGTGGTTTCATATTTTTTGGAGTTAATGTACGGAAGTTAAGTTTTGGACCCCTATACCTATATAAAATATTCATTTTATCTATTCTTTATTATTTTATTATTTTATAATTTTATAAATATTATTTACAATATATATACATATTTAGAATACAATAAAACCATAAATAAAATATAGAAATAAAATATTATACATAGATGAATTACTTATATTTATACCTATTTAATATATACCCCTATTTATTAAAGTATACAAAATACATCAAAAAATAAAATAAAAATATATTTATGTATAAAAATAAGTTATAATTTTATAAATTAAGAGAATAAAATAATAAAATACAAAATAAAAATAAAATATCCAAAATATAGATCAATATACATATAAATATACCCTTAAAATTTAACTTGTAATATATAAGTTCAAAACGTAATTAAAAATCATATTAAAATACTGCATAAAATAATACACATTTTCATCTGATCAATGTTTTAATAATAAATGAAATAAATCATTTATTATTTATTTTGACTTTTTATTTTTTCATCTGATTTGCCTTTTTGCAGATGACGTGGCCCAATCTGGCCACCCCATCTGTTGACCTTGGGTCAACTCCCTGATCCCAAGTCTAGGGCTATCAGAATGGCTTCCTCCCTTCTCGATTTTCTACCCATTTATACATGGCTCGAGGAGGATTGGACTCTTCATGGGATTTCTTCTCTGAACATCTGTGATCCTCACCGAGGCATCTCCTAGGGCCAAGCATCATTGCAACGCTCATGATTCTTCCTCGAACATCACCCCATCACATCCTGTACATAATTCCCTCCTCGATCTTCCTCCATTTTTTTGGAATCGCCTTAGCCCAGTTTCTTCTCCTTTTGCTCTCGTCGGCTTGAGCTCCGTGATAGGGAGCTCGACTAGCTCTTGGTGGGACCGAGGGAGCTGCGTAAGGATGTTTTCCCATCATCTCCGACCACCACCGCCGTCGAGGTCCACTTCCTGGATTCCGGCCAGTGGAGATAAATTTTTCTTCGCCTTTTAGATAGCCTTAGTTTCTAGTTTCTTTTAATGCTTTTGATTTCAAATTTATTTACTGCTCTTAGCTTATATTAGGACTTAGAACCTCGCCGGAGCCCTCGAGCTCCGGCCAGTTTGTTCACTGTGTAATCCTTGTCTCGACCTCACCCTTCTAGCCCATCTTCTTCCCTCGCCATTTCTACACCTTTCCCTCAACACCTACCAACCAGATCCGATACGGATCTGTGAATCAAAGTCCACCTCCGCCGCCTCGCCAGACTTTGCCTCCCTTCAATATTCCACCATATTACCCACCAATTACAACCAGGCTTGCACCCCCTCTATTTTGTAGTTTCTTTTATCTACTGTTCAAGACCTGAAGGGGGCATTTGAGCCCTTATTTTGCCAATGAAGAAGCTTCCAGGTCCACCGCTAGAGCATCGAGCTCTAAGGACCTACTGAGGGTCCCCGGACACTTTTGAGGATACTGGAAGACTCGTCGGAGCTGTAGGAGCATAGAGAGTCAGTCGGAGGTGTGCCAGGTGGTCGAAGGAGTTTGCTACGCCAGATTGAAACTCACCTGCGATGAGTTCATCTTGTGTTCATCCACCTGCATCGTCGACCGTCCGATCAAGCAGCTCATCCCAGATCGTATAGGAGACGTCATATTTGGAGAACCTTGACCATAGAACTCATCTAAGAGATCTAATCGTGGATGTCCTCGTGGAAGCGGTATCAGTCGTCCACTCGCCGACACATGGTGAGTGAAAGAATGAGCTTCATTGATCTGGCGCTGAGGGGGTAAAATTGCACATCTAGCCCCATTATTTTTATGTATTATTATTTAATATTCTACAATAATTATAAAATTTATGTAATAATTGCACTTTAGACCTCGCTAGTTACTCTAATTGCAGTGTAGTCCTCGCCAGCTCAACTCATGCGGCTCCCCACGTGAGATGAGCATTTTGTCTTTAGGCCCCTACAAGTTTATGGATTTCGCATTAGTATTTAAAATTTTAATATCAGTTCTAATATTTTGGGTAATTTGCATTTTGTTCCGTGACGTTTATTTTAATTGCAAAAATACCATTTCCATGTCAAATATGCTTGTTCTTGCATTCATTTTTTAATGATCATTTGTGCTCTAAAAAATCCATAAAAATAGGGATAGGTTCCTTCTTGCATCTAGATTCATGCCACATTTTTAGATTTGTAATTTAGGACTTTTTCCTATTTTATAAAAATAAAAAAGAACAAAAAACTCCCTGTTTGACTTAAAAAACCCTTAAAAATATAAAATCATTTCGAAAAATTCCCCCAAAAATATATTTGCTTATTTATGTATTTTGAACCTTCAAACTAAAAGGTACTAAAAATTGAAAAAGAAAATACATAAAAATAAAAACCCCAAAATCCTTTATACAAATCTAAAATTCTCAACAATTTTGGATATTGTTTATTTTATAATTTTCTTTCTTTTATTATTTATATACTAAAATTGGTATGAAGAATTTTGGATATTGTTTGCTATTTTTAATCTTCTTTTCAATTCAACTGATTATTAAATCCCTGATTTGGGATATTTTTGGCTTTAAAAACCCACAAAAATTAGCAAAAATAGTTTTAAAAAATCACAAAAAACTATAAAAAATTATTTAAAACTCAAAAATATTTATTTCATGCATTTTATTTCTTTTTATTGGTACACATATAATTCTATATTGTATATATATCCTTATATATTCTTTTATTATATATTAAAAAAGAAAAAGAAATTTAAAATCAGAAGATATAAAAGAAAATATAAAATTAAAAACAATTTAAAAATATAAATATAATTAAAAAATATAAAATTAAAATTTTAAAAATTTAAAATAAAAAACCCACAAAAACAAATAAACAAGAAGAATACATAAATTTTGAGCATTTATTTGCACCATCTCTCGTTTGCTCCATGTGTTCAACACTCTACACATCCTTGCACTATACACATCCATTACAGAGTCATAATAAATTTTAACTCCACGTTTATTTTTACTTTCATTGCTATATTTATTGTGGGTTAATTGTTGATTTCGATGAGTTTTGTGAGCGGTCGCTTCGACGATTGTTGATCCACCTTGTGGATTGACAAGACCCTCGCCAAATCCGTCTTATTAGTAAGAATGTGCTTCTTACCATTCGACTTTATAAGGCTCATGAATTGCATTGCTCAGAGCTCATGGTTTGTCCCGTCCATTTTGATAATAGGCATTGAACCTCTAAAAGCGCCTATGACGGGTACACCGACTTTGTTCTCAGACATATTGCCGGATGTAGAAAATTGGATTTTGTAGATCAAAGAGTGAATATCTACACAAACATACATGGATTTGAATGCATATGTAGACTTATGCACCCGAATCCATTAAACAAACGGAGGAACCAACACTGACGACGGCTAGTGGGCGAGCGACGCGTGGAGGCGCACACGGAGTGGCCGCACACAGAGGAGCCGCGCACGAAGGGGCAGTGCATAAGGGTAGCGGTGCGCGGAAGGGGCAATGTACGTGGGTGGCGGTACGCGAGGGTGGCGGCGCCCAAAGGTGGGTGGCATTGCGCGGAGGTGAGGCGGAAGGTGGGCTAGGGTTAGGGGTTGGGTACGAGAACTTTGATTTAGGACCGCCGCTTAGATACCATGTTGGGAAAAATAAGAGAGTTGTTTATTACTGGGAACCTTAGGCTCTCTTATATTGAGGAGAGACCTATGTATAAATTGCATAAATAGACATAAATAAAATAACAGAAAAGGTAGAGGAACATATAAATATCTTTACAATGGTCATATCAATGACTATAAATGTAACTTTAGTGGGATTCTTCAAGCTAGATTGATGTGTGAGACAAGGAATATCACATTTCCCTGCTCCATTATCCATACTCTAGATGTTTTAGACGGAATGTTGGGTTGCCTCGTCCGGGCAAAACTGATTTAAGGCTTTGTCCTATTAGATCGGAGGTTAGAGATTACCAACATACAATTCACTCATATTTGGCTTAGAAATAAACATACGAAATCCAACGTTCATGGCTAACCTTGGGCAGAATGTCCAAATATGGGTCTCAGTACTCAGTAACCCTTGGAAGAGATATTTGGAAAATTTTTCCATCATTTATCTTGGTTCTCTCTTATCCACAAATGCTTGAGAAAAGAAAAACACCATTGTTTTGTGGACAAGTTTACCTCTAAATAGGAGGTTGGAAAGCAAAAACATAATCACTTATTTACTGAACTCCCTTCTCAATTATTGAAAAAGGGAAGGTTTGAAGGGAGTTCGTTTAGAATAGCAACATCCAAATTAAATGAAGACACAAAGTGGTATTTGCCGACCTAAGGCCCGTTTGTTATGCAGGAATAGAGGGGAGAATGGAATCACCGTTCCTCTGTCGATTCCATTCATGTGTTTGCTAGACCATATTACGGCAGGAATAACGATTACAAAGGAAACCCGATTCCCTCATATATAGGAATCACCATTCCTAGGTACCCCCCTAGGAATTGCGATTCTATTCCTTAGAAATGCTAATGGATGTATTCTTATTCAATGTTTTTCAATTAGTATATCATTGTTACAAATATATGGTTATTGACATGGATATATGTTTTTTTTGGATATTTCTCTGGACACTGACATGGATATGATTTTTTTGGACATGGATATATGGACACTAATATGGATACAAATATATGGATGCAAAAGGTCGGATAAGTTGCAAATATATGCATATATGGATACTGACATGGATATGTGATATTTTTTTGGATACAGATATAGATACAGTTCAAATTTTTTTGGATAGAGATATGGATATGGTTACAAGATATTCCAGCAGATACGAATACATATAAATTAAATATACCTATTACATGGATAAAATATATGAGATATGATTTTTTGCGGATACGGATACGAACACAGATATATTTTTTATTTTTTTTCCAGATATGGATATGGACAGGGATATAGGATTTTTTTCTAATATGGATATGGATAAGGACGTAATTTTCATTTTTTTCTAATATATGGATATTGATTATATTTTAGCAAATAGATATACCAACATGGATATGGGTTTTAATTTTTTTTTTGCGAATACAGATATGGACATAGATGAGGATGGGGGGGCATATATGGATATGGGAATGGATTTTTATTTTTTTGCAGCAATAGATATGGATACATATACCATCTTTAGTTTTTTTAGGATATGGATATGGGTTACATTTTAGCAGATACATATACGGAAATGGATATATATTTTTATTTTTTGCGAATATGGACACCCATAGCATTTTCATTTTTAGGATATGGATACAGATATAGTAATAAAACATTTTAGCGGATACGGATATGGATATATCAAATATAACACTATGAGAAAAAAATCAAAGTAGTTTTCATTTAAATTTTACTATTGACTCCTTATATGAAATATATCAATTATATGAAAAATAAGTTGGAGGATACCGATTATTTTTTCTGCTTAATGAAATATATCAAAGAAATGTTATTTTCTTTCTATTCTTTTCCCTTTCCAAACATAAGAAAGAATGTGGCTCATAATAACATTTTCAATTCCTAATATGAACCAAACAATGAAATGGGTGGTGTATCCAATGTGGAAAATCTCGAACCTAAAAAACTTCACAACTCTCTACTATCCAAAGCCATGAAACAATTGAGTGCAAGTAACCCTTAATAAAAAAATAATAATATCTTTCTACTATAAAGGAAAGCATATCTCTTATATACAAAAATCTCAAGAAGAGACTCAAACTTTTGGAGACAAATTAGAATAGGTTTAGAACAACTCAGGTTAACCTACTCCAAGAAACTCAAATCAGTAAAAAAATTATTTTGAGATTTGCCTAAAAGATCAATTCCCTTGTAATAGAATACAATGGACAAAACAGAGGTGAAAGATATGCTCGACTTTCCAATGTAGAAACAGCGATGCGCACTCCGGACCATTTTTTGTGGTGCCGATCACCTTCTGCACCTCCCTCCCTCCAGGATATGGTCCTCTCCTCTCCGATCACAGAACACCTAAAGGCGGTGAAATCCAGGCCATCACATCTCGTCCATGCGTAAATAGCAGCGACGAGGACCTCTAGGCACAAGGCGCCCCGTGGTCTGGTGGTAGAAGCCGTGGCTCCCACTTTAAAGGAACAGGGTTCGAATCCTATAAATAAAAAAAGCGGCACATCGTCTCCATGAAAGGGCTTCCATTGCTATTGGTTTCTGATAAGCGACCCGAGCGAACGAGGTAAAGGTACTAAATAGGTCGTTGCGACCTCTATCACTCTGAGTCACTTAATCAAGAAAAATCAGACCACTCAAAACACGTAAAATCAATCAAGCTCAAAATCAGCGGTCTAGCTATGCGATTAACCTGGTATAGCACTCAGGGTCGAACACAAGGAGCACGGGTTGGCCAGAGGCCTACGAAGTAGTCAAAATAAAATAAAATAAAAGACAAGTATTTTTAGTGGTTTTTAGTGATTTTTATATTTTTTTTTGGATTTTTAAAATGTGAAGAAAATAAAAGAAAGTAAAGACAAGCACACTTTAGCTAATTATTAAATATGTCAAAAAGCAAGCAAAAATTCAAACAAAAATGTTTTTATGTTTTTTAGGTTTTTAAGTGTTTTTGGTGAATTTTTGGGATTTTTCTAAGGTGTATCTTATTTTCTAAAAATCAAACAGTACTAAAAAGACAAGGTACTGTCCAGCCAGGCCCAAAACCCAAAGATAAAATATCTAGGGATCTCAGAGGGACCTGGAGGTAATTTTCCGGTATACTAGAGAAAATAAGGAAAATTTGAGCACCAAAATTATTGTTTTTGGGTTTTTAGATTATTTACTATGCTTTTTATGAGTGTTTAGGTGTTTTTGAATTTTTAGGGTTTTTAAGCAATGAAAAATAGCCAAAATTGGCTAGAAAATCAAAACACACAAAAGAAACAGTACCTAATTTTTATGGAATTTTTGAGGGGGTTTTTATATTTTTTTGGGATTTTTAATTCTAGACAGTAGCTAAACTGAGAGTTTTTGAATTTTTAAAAATAACAAATAAAATCAAAAATGTCCTCAAAAATTCTCAAAAATTCTACAACATGGCAGGAGCCATGTGTCAAATTTTCATCGAATTTGGAGGTGATTTGATATTTTATTCAAAAATCCAAAGGGGGCACTGTGCACAGGGACTTAAGTGCAAATACCCGAAGTTCTGGGGGTCCAGGTGCAATTTTCCCAGCAAGTCACGTGCGTGGCGCGTGCCTGGGGCACTCAGAGACCTTCTGGTAATAAAAACAAGTCCTAGGACCTTTTGGTAACTCGTACCAAAAAGTCCAGGGGCTGTTATGCAAATAACCCACTAAAAGGCGCACATGCGGAATTAAAACACTCACAGGGGCATATATGCAATTACCAGAAAGTTTCTATTCATTCATAAAGCAACCAGAACTACAGGATAAGAGTTGCAAATAAACCAAAACTACACGTGACGAAGCACGTGGCTCACACATACAGGGGCATAAGTGCAAATATTAACAAGCACGGGGTCCAATGTGCAATTAACCCTACGTAAATAAAAGGCCTAAAATATTTACAGGACTGACACGTAAAACATAAACTCAGAGGGGGCCTAAGGTAATTTACCCCTTTATTACCTCGTCGGCTGGATGGTGGACGCGTGGCGGATCTAACGGTGCTGGTGAATGGCGCCTCTCTCTCCTTCCGCACGTGGGCCGATCGACGGCGCAGAGGAGGGCACGTGGACGATCCAACGGCTGGCGGGTGCTGGTGCCTCTCTCTCTGCTCTGACGGTCTCGATCAACCCTCGAGATGATCAACGGTGACTGCTCCTCCTGGAATGGACGGACGGGATGCGAACTGGGGAGCTGCGGGTGATCGGACGGTGCTCGAGGACCTTCGAAGAACAGGTGGCCGGCGAGTTTTGCCAGCCTCGTGCGCGTGCTGTGGTCCTCCTCAGCTGCCTCTGAAGATCGGAGAAGGTCGGCGATGACGTCCCGCAGCTGGTGGTGCCCAGCGATGGCCCAGCCGAGCCCTGGAGGGGCTCCGGCGAGGTCGGCGGAGGGAAGCTCCTGGCCTAGATGTGGGGAAGCCTCAGATGGCTCCCCCTGGACCTGCAAAGTAGCTCAAGAGCTTCGCGGGTCGAGGGCAAAGTGCCTCGACCCGAGGAAGCGGCGTGAGGGTGGACGATGCGTCGGGATGAGCGAGCTCTGGCGAGCGAAGGACGGTGGAGCTCGAACCCCAGCTCCTGTGCGAGCTGGGTTGAACGAAGGGGCGGAGAAGGTGCGCGAAGGGATGGCGAAGGTGACTGGGTGTTCCGATGATCGAAGGATACGCAAGATGACCGGAATCGACGGAACTCGGAGGAACTACGATTTGGGGGAAACAAGAAATTAAGCGAAATAGGGAAGCTAGAAGGTTACCTGGGCGGTGTGGTAGACTGTGCTGGAGCTGAGGTACCTCCTGGTCGTTGCCTCGAAGGTCGTCAAGGCCTGAGGCTCGAGCTCCTGCACTGGGCGGAGCACGGTGGCGCTACGTCGCCGGATCAGTGGTCCGGCCACCCCCTCCTCACTGCGACAAGGGCAATCGCGAGCTGTCACCTCAGGGATCACTATGGAGGTCACGGGATTAAGGGTGGAGAGCCAAAGATGGAAATGGAGTGCGGCGGAGCTCAGATTTTATATGATGGAAGGTCCGGGAAGAAGGGGTCGGGTCTGGCTCGATGGAGCACGGACCCCTAGGCAAGGTGTCGGGCGAGGTTCCCGGATGCATGGGGAATGATCGGAGCTCGAGATTTGCGGATTTGGAGGCCGGGTCGTGACGCGAAAAATCGGGGAAGTCGGGTCGGGCGTCACGACCCGTGTGAAGTGGTCCACAGGGGGGAGTTGACCGGGCGGTCAACAACCCCCGTGGACCAATGGGAATCAGCCATGTCAGAAAAGATTTGGAAATTGAATTAAAAATAACAAATGGTCGATTTAATTAAAACTCAAAACATAAAATATTTTTATTTTAATTTTTCCTATTTTTTTGGTGATTTTTAATTAGTTTTTCTAAATAAAAATAAGGTATTTACATAATAGGGCTATATATAGGTATATATACAATATAGGTTTTTTAATTTTTGATTTTTTTAATTAGTTATTTTTATAAATTTTTATTCCTATTTTATATTTTATTTATTTATAGAATAAAATGAGGAATAAAAGGATATTTTTATTTGATTTTTATTATTTATATACATAGGTAAAATAAATAGTTATATACAACTATGTACATGGCATATGTACAATATATTTTTGTAATTTTAATTTTGTTATTTTTATTTGATTTTTGTTTTGTTTCTTTTTATTTATTTTATTTACAATATATAGCATGGAATATTTACAAAAAGTTTTGAAAATAAATAAATTTATTTACAAGGTTAAATACATAAGGATGATGGTCTATGCACATGGTGAAAGGTCATTTTTGAGTTTTTGATTTTTGATTTTTTATTTTGTTTTTAATAGTTTCTAAATATATACAAAATATGTACAAGCATATTTTTGGGTGAGGAAAATATAATTTATTTATTTATATGGATATTTACACTAGAGCCCCTATCTCCCTCTACTTTGACTTTTATGCGGTCGGCCCATGTTGAGCCCTCCCTTGGGTTAGGTTGCTCAATATTTATTCTAAATATTTCCCTCTTTTTCTTTTTCATCTTTATTCTTTTATTTTTGCACAAAAACATGCTAATTATATATTTTTACAAGATGCATGCTTTTGCTAATTATTCCTATTTACAAGTATCTACATGCATTTGCATAGGTTTTTGTAGCTAAAATATAAGAATAAAGAGTGATGAATGGGTATTCATCACCCCCCTATACTATACTTTGCTAGTCCCTTAGCAAACACTTATTTGAAAAAGAAGTGAAAAAGAAAGAAAGAAAAAGAAAAAGAGAATGCACATGGATCAAGGTTGATTATTAAACTTGCCTTCATTAAATTGAGGTATGGAGCTCAATCAGATCTTTGGATTATTAATGTGTCGGAACCTTATTTAGACTTAAGCTTAAAACCTAACAGCCTCCAAGTTCCACCAATCTATAATAAAGACTCCTCAATGCTCCAGATCAGAACAAGTCATCAATCACAAACCCTGAAGACCATGAATCTTTTCTTGTCCTGTGGATGTGAAGTCTAAGCTCTCCACCTCAGAAATGGCAACTTGACAACCCTCCCTAACAAGGTAACTCTATGACCTCAATCTGGCCACTCTTTCCTCAAGGAGCGGGGTATTCCCTTCTAAGTTCAAGTACAACCGGCTCAAGAAGAGGGGAAAGAAGAGAATGGGTCAAGGCCAGTGTAGCCAAGTACCCTTGGGAGCTTGACCAGTGTAGCCAAGTCTCCCTGCTGCAAGCTACAACAGGTGGATCATGAAACCAAGCTTTGCTTATTGCACTTATATACATACTCCGGTGGGATTATCATTTTCTCTCAGACCCACCACTTTTTTTTGGAGTTCTTTTCTTTTTGCACATTTTTTTTTCGAGTGCATCTGTACAACATATACATGTGCAGCATATATACAAGGAGTTTTTCCTCTTGAGCCAGTAGACTATCCCTCTTTTGAAGCTTTATTGCAACCCACAACTCCCGTCGTTAGACCTCATGGCAACCAGACCAAGTTGAGACACACTTCCTTCACTATAAGAAGAAGAGAGGTTCCGCCTAGAAGTACTACCCTCATATGCTACCCCAAGTCAAGGAAGACTGCCTCCTCACCACCTCATCCGTAGAGAGCTCGGTGCATAGTGCGGTTGTCCAAGTAAAGCCATAATCTATATGAGTCATGTGTTGTTGTTAAGTGCTCTACTTAGGCTCATTGAGATGACATGTGATCATAGCCTAGTGGACTCAAAGAATTAAGTCACCATGGACCTGAAAAGCCTTAAACCTAAGCCCTATAAGGTTCCTCTTAGAAATTAGGTAGATTAAGATCTTAATCAAGCTCCATTTCTCAATTTGATTCCAGGCTAGTTTAAATGTCAACTATCATCCAGAAAAACTATATACATATGTATGAAAAGATGCTTATTTACACAATATTTTACAATCATGCAAAATTTTTGAAAAATGTTTTGAAATCATGAATGATGATGCATGAAGTGCAGGTTTTGCAAAAAGATATTTACACACATTTACACAAGATTTTTGCAAACTTTTGATTTTCAAAACATTTTGGAAAAATTTTGTACTATATACATAATTTTGATACAAAAATATTTACACAAGCTTTACACAAAAGATTTTTGAAATCAATTTTACAAAAATAATTTGTACACTAGCTATGTATGTGCAAATAAAAGAAGATTATGTACATGAAAATTTTTAATTTTTGTGGTTTTCAGCCATTTTTATTTATTAACACACTCACACAAAGTACGAGTTATGGCTAAAGTATATATGAAATATATACACACCCCCCTATACTTAGCTCGAACGATGTCCTCAGAGTCAAGAGCGATGAAGAAGACATAACTCGTGCGATGTATAGGGAAGTGAAAAGGAAGGCTATACAAAAGGAGAATAAAAAGTCAAGAGGGACTCAGGTCTCCCCCTATACTTAGGATCAAATAATCCTAAGTATAGCAGGCTGTACACGAAGGGAAAACCGAGTGGAGAATGTACAGGGTCTACCTCCCCTATACTTAGGGTGAAATGCCCCTAAGTATAGGCAGCAAAACAGGGGTAGACAGAAGCAAAAGAAATACCCGAAAGGTCTCACATCCCCCCTATACTTAGGGTAAAGTGCACCCTAAGTATAGCATAATCACAAGATGGAGAAAGGGATGTGGGACTAAAGAATGTGGTGATATGGACATCTGGATCTATATACAACGGAAGATCAGTGAAACTCAGGCGTGAGATGCATTAGATGTGAGTCAAATACCACATCTCACGCAAAATGAATAGGGGCAATATCAACGATCCGCGGCTCATGATCTAGAAATGGCTTGAGCCGCTGGCCGTTCACTCGGAAGGTACTCTCAGAGGACAACTCAGATATGTCGATGCTACCGTTGTCGTGTACCTTCCGAACCAGATAAGGTCCTTTCCATTTGCTTTGTAGCTTCCCTGGAAATAATCTAAGCCTCGCATCAAACAACCATACTCTCTGTCCAATCTCAAAATGTTTGTGGCTGATATGAGAATCATGCCACTCCTTGACTTTCTCCTTATAATGTAGGCTGCTTGAGAAAGCTGCATCTCTAAGCTCCTCCAGGGCAGCTAGCTCTGCCCTCCTCTGGTCTCCTATACCATCTGGATCCATAAGTATGTCTGTAACTGCCCAAAGTGACTTGTGCCTCAGCTCAACAGGTAAATGGCATGGCTTGCCATATACGAGGCGAAAGGGAGATGTGCCCAAAGGTGTCTTGAAAGACGTCCTATATGCCCACAAGACCGAGTCCAAAAGCTGTGACCAATCCTTTCGGTCAGGGCGGACGACTTTCTGCAGAATAGTCTTAATCTCCCTATTCGACACTTCGGCCAGGCCATTCGTCTGTGGATGGTACGGTGTAGCAACACGATGATCTATGCCGAACTCGCTAGCAAGTGCCTTCACCTGGTCGTTGATGAAGTGAGATCCCCCATCAGAAATAAGAACTCGTGGAACCCCGAACCGCGTGATGATATGCTTCCTCAAAAATCTGCAAACTGTCCTCGCATCAGCGGCTCGGGCGGGGATAGCCTCCACCCAACGACTCACATAATCCACGGCCAACAGAATGTACTCAAATCCCTGACTCTTAGGGAATGGACCCATGAAATCGATGCCCCATGCATCAAAAACCTCACAGAAGTGAATGGGCTGCATCGGCATCATATCACGCTGTCCACAAGTGCCCATCCTCTGACAGTCAGTACACCTCTTCACGAACTCATCTGAGTCCTTGAAGAGGGTAGGCCACCACAAGCCGGATTGGAGCACTTTCTGTGCCGTTCTCCTCCCAGAATGATGTCCACCTGCCTCAAGCTTGTGGCAGTAAGTGAGGACGCTATGGTGTTCCTCCTGAGGAATACACCGACGCCAGACGCTATCCCCTCCTTCGTGGTAAAGGATGGGATCCTCCCAATGGTAAGACTTGGCCTTCGCTAGGAAGGTCTCAAGCCTCTGCCTGGGCCAATCTTGTGGGACTTTCCCAACAACGAGAAAGTTCACAATATCGGCATACCAAGGGAGTGAGGCGATAGCAAGGATCGCCTCATCTGGGAAGGTATCTCTAATAGGATCAATCTGCTCAGAATCCTCAGGCTGCTCTAATCGGGAGAGATGATCCGCCACCACATTCTTGACTCCAGGCTTATCCTTAATCTCAATGTCGAACTCCTGGAGTAGAAGGATCCATCTAGTCAGTCTGGCCTTGGCATCCTTCTTTGCTATGAGGTACCTGATGGCGGTGTGATCTGTAAACAAAGTCACTCTAGATCCAATGATATATGATCTGAACTTATCTAGGGCGAACACTACGGCTAGCATCTCCTTCTCTGTGACCGTGTAATTCCGCTGGGCGGAATCCAATGTGCGGCTAGCATAGTGTATAGCAAATGGCACTCCATCCCTCCTCTGTCCCAGCACTGCCCCTACGGCAAAATCGGAGGCGTCCGTCATGATCTCGAATGGAAGAGACCAATCAGGCGGCTGGAGGACAGGAGCCTCAATAACACACTGCTGAAGAGTAGCGAACGACGAAAGACACTTGTCATCGACAAGGAACTCGGTGTCTTTCGTCAAGAGGTCAGTCAACGGCCGGGCAATCCTGCTGAAATCCTGAATGAATCTCCTATAAAATCCAACGTGCCCCAGAAATGACCGTAGCTGCCTCAGATTGGACGGCGGTGTGAGTTTCCTAATGACATCGACCTTGGCCGGATCAACCTCCATGCCCCTGTTGGAGATGATGTGGCCAAGCACCGTCCCTTGAGTCACCATGAAGTGACTCTTCTCCCAAGATAGCACCAAGTGATACTCAATACATCGCTGAAGTACTCGATCTAGGCAGTCAAGACAAGAATCAAATCCGTCGCCGTAGATCGAGAAATCATCCATGAAGACCTCTAAGCACTCCCCTACCATGTCCGAGAAGATCGACAGCATGCACCTCTGAAAAGTCGCAGGGGCATTGCATAGCCCAAATGGCATGCGTCGAAAAGCATATGTGCCGAAGGGACAGGTAAAGGTGGTCTTCTCCTGATCCTCAGGAGCGATGGCCACTTGGTTGTAGCCCGAGTACCCATCCAGGAAGCAATAATGGCTCTTCCCTGCCAGTCTCTCAATGATCTGGTCAATAAAAGGCAGGGGGAAATGGTCCTTCTTGGTGGCTTGGTTGAGTCTCCTGTAGTCAACACAAACCCTCCAAGAGGTGGGTACTCGTGTAGCGATCTCCTCTCCCGACTCACTGATCACAGTCGTGATGCCCGTCTTCTTGGGCACCACATGCAAGGGGCTGACCCACTTGGAGTCGGAAATGGGATAAATAAAACCTGCACCCCACCATTTGGATATTTCCTTCATCACGACCTCTCTCAGGTTGGGGTTCAGACGCCGCTGGAACTCACGCGACGGCTTCGCCCCATCCTCGAGATAGATATGGTGGGAGCACACTGATGGACTAATCCCATGGAGATCTGCTACGCTCCATCCGATCGCCTTGCGGTTCTTTTCAAGAACCCCCATCAAACGGGATTCTTGCTCCCCAGTCAACTCGGCGGAGATGATGACTGGGTACATCTCTGGATCGCCCGCAAGGAATCGATACTTCAGCGAAGTAGGGAGCGGCTTCAGCTCTGGAATGCTGGGTGCCGGCAAATCTGGCTGTGGAAGAAACTGAGTGAAAGCTGCAAGATCGGCCAAATCTGCCTGGGAAAGTGAAAGCGTACTCTCGCAAACTGGATCGGGAGAAGGCGGCTCAACTGTACTGTCTCTACTCGGCTCTGCCTCTACCTCCTCCTCATCTATAGGCTCAGATGGACTCAGGTCTGGCATCTGATCATAGCAATCGGCCCAATCAGACTCTGAATCCGAGGGATCTGTATCAGAGACGGTGGCATCAGTACCACCGGAGAACAAGGTGGCCTCAGCACCACCATCACTAATCATCATGCTGCGATCAAGGACCGGCTCTGCTGCCTCAATGGTATCCTGAACCAGGTCTGTGCTCTCCAGACTCTCCTCTGCTATCATCTCTGCATCAGCTGTATCTGAAAGTGAGAGGGTGGTCTGTGTATCAAGGTCTGCCCAAGCTGCCTCATCATCTGTGATCACAAAATCACAGTCCTGGTGGATGTCTGGCTCTACGTCTGTCAGCTGCTCTGAATCGGTACTCGCATCTGAGCGGGCTCTGAATCTGGCTCTATAGTCCTCGACCGTCTCTATTTGTATACTCTCGCCCTGGACGTGAAAGTACACCTTCCCGCTATCATGATCAGTCACCGCCTTGGCTGTGGCCAAGAACGGACGACCAAGGATGATGGGGGTATCGGGCACTGACTCAGGGATCTCCATGTCCAACACTACGAAGTCCACGGGGAATTGCAGGCCCTGAATCGTGACGATAACGTCTCGTAATAACCCCTTCGGCCTCTTGACAGATCGATCAACAAACTGAAGGACTGTCCTGCTCTGTCGAAGAGTGCCCAACTCGAAGCGGTCGAGAAGGGCTGCCGGAAGAAGGTTGATCGACGATCCGCTATCTAGAAGAGTACGGTCGAACCACTGCTCACTAATCTGGCATCTGACATACGGGGCCCCTGAATCTGGCCTCTTGGCTGGAAGTCGGTTCTGGATCGCAAAGCACGTGGCTTTCGTCAGCACATGTATCTCTGAAGTGTGGTTCCTCCTCCTCCTCCTGACTGTAGTCCTCTCTCTCAAAGATCGCTGGAGAAGGGGGATGTGCTGCAAAGCCTCCTGGAGGGTCAGCTGGATATGGAATCGATCAATCATGCTCTGGCTGAACTCCTCAAACTCTCTCTTTTTTGGATCATTTTTCTTCCCCTTCCCCATCTGAAGGGCTCTAGGGAAGGGGATCACTGGGTCCTTCTCAGATGAAGGACTAGGAAAAGGTCTAGACGGTTCAAGGACCGGATCCACACATACATCATGCACCACAGTGGGACCAGAAGAAAGTAAACCTTTTCCTTTATTCATAGCAGAGTTCCGAGATACATGAACACGAGGAAAAACAACATCTCTCTCTGTACACACACCGGTGGCCTCAGTACCACCACGGGTTGGCTCTGCTGCTGCTGCTGCTGGTAGACATCGTGCGGCTTCAGTACCGCTGGCTGGCTCGGCTGAATGGGTGGCATCAGTACCACCTCCTAGATCTGGTGAAGCGGCGGCCTCAGTACCGCCGGTGGGATCAGCATTCTTGGTGGCCCCAGTACCACCGTCATCATCTGGAGCGGCCTCAGTACCTCTCTCCTCCTCCTCCTGTGGCGCCTCGGAATGGTGCTCAGATGAGGCGCCGCTGCCTGCTGGGGTCCTACCGCTCCTAAGTGTGACAAAATCAGCATCAAATAGATCCGAAGAAGTATCATCAAATGGGTCACAAGGAGTGGCTAACTCAGTAGGTACTACCTGCTCAGACTTCCTCTTGAGGCTGTTCGGATTGGGCTCTATCTGGGCTGGTATGGCGGCCTTCCCTCTCACCAGGTCCCGCATCTCCTGGCGGAACTCGTCCATCTCCCGTCGGAATGTAGCCTGCTGGTCCGTGAGGAGGCGGGCGATGTCGTCCAAGGCGGGGCTCTCGTGGGAGCCCGACGGGTGGCCTCTCTGTGGGTGAGGCTGCTGGAACTGCTGTGGTGGGTAAGAGGGGTAGGATGGAGGGTGCTGCTGGTATCCCTGGTGAGCCTGCTGCTCACGTCTCCAAGACTGTCCCTGCTGCTGATAGGGACGAGGACCGTAGGATGACTGCTGGTGATATGCTGGGGGCTGCTGCTGCGGCTGGTGCTGGTCTCTCTGATGGGATTATTGCCCTCCCTGTCCTGACGGCTGCTATTGGGGCTGGGCACCACCACTCCCCCACCTGAATCCGGGATGGTCCCGTCGGATCCCAGGCTGAGGGCGGTCGTACCAAATCCCGTTGACATCCATCAACGGCTCGGCATCAAAGGGGGCTGGCGGGAGTACTGCCAGAGGCTGGTCCGGCTGGTAGACCACCATCTGCATCTCTGGAGATGGTGGGGACTGGTAAGTGGGCTGCGGCTGCTGGTACGGCTCCGCCTATACAAGGTGAACCTGTCTAGGCTGCACGGGAGTGCTGGAGCGCTGGGACGAGCTGCTGCTGCTGCCGGCGTCGCCTCGCGACTGAAGACGGGGCTGAGAAGCCGTCTGCGCCTCCTGGAGACACATGAGCTGTGTCTTCATGTCGCTCAAGACCTGTGCCATCTGCTCCATCAGTGCGATACTCTGGCACTGCTTCTTCTCAATCAGCTCCATGCGGTCCAACTTCTCGCTGATGATACCCATGTCCGCAGCTGATGACTTTGCCTGTGATGCTGCGGCTGCGGACGAACTGGATGGACCTGCATCTACCCGTGCTATCCGCTGGTACTGCACGGGTCCTCGCTGATGTGGCTGGGTCTTCTGAGTATAGAGCTGGGTCTGGGACATCACCATATAGTTCTCTGCCATTTCCTCAAAAATGGCCCAGACCTGGTCGTGGTCCTTGGCGAAGTAGGATCCGCCACAAGAAGCATTCACCAGGCCCTGTAGCTCTGGTGACAACCCGCTGAAGAAGCTCTGCACAAGGTTCGGCTTCGTGATGTCGTGGTGCGGGCATCTGTCCAGGAGCTCTCTGAACCTCTCCCAAGCCTCGTGAAACTGCTCGTTGGGGAACATGGAGAAGTTGCTGATCAGGGCCCTCGCTGCATTCGTCCGCCCAAGTGGATAGTACTTGTTCAAGTACTCGGTGCGGAGCTGCTCCCAGGTATAAACAAATCTCCCCAAATGCTTCAGCCAGGTGGCTGCTCTATCTGCCAGTGAAAAGGGGAAGGCGATCATCCTGATCGTATCCTGGTCCACATGCCTGTCGTGGACAGTACTGCAAATCATCAGAAACTCCTGGAGGTGGAGGTGGGGCTCCTCTGTAGCAAGTCCATGGAACCGCGGAAGCATCTGCAAGGTGTTCGGGGGGAACTTGAAGTCCCCCACGATAGCTGGAACCACCACCCAATGGTGCATCAGTGTAGATCCGGGGTTGTGCAACTCCCGCATCGGTCTAGGTGGTCCTGCTCCTCCCGCGGCTGCTGCCGCTGCGGCGGCGACCGCGGCTGCTGCTGCTGCTGCGGCTCGTGCCTGTGCATCATCGGGCTCCTCGGGCTCGCTCTGCTGGTCTCTCTCTGCTCTGAGCCTCTCCAACTCTCTCCTCATCTCAATCATAAATGCCCCCTGATCGCGGAGCTGCTGCTGGACTGTATCGAGTGATGCGATCAGGGTGGAGTTGATCGCTCCCTGGTCTAGTACAATATGCTCTGGTCGACGGGAGTGATCGTCTGAACTGCCGGCTCCGGCCATGTCGACGTCTGCAAAATCAAACGAGCCCAACTCAGGTGTTGTCAAATGTATCAATCTCTCCTCGGGCTCGTGTCTCTCAGGAAGGTCAGAAAGGGGGTCGAGGGGGAACAGGGTGGAGTCATACTCAGGCTCGGAGAGCGGGTCTGAGCTCTCGCGAGCCAACCTAGATGATGAGGTGGACGCGCCAGAAAGCGGTGCAGCCAGAAGCTGCCTAAGAGACCGTCTACCCATCATCTTGATCTGGCGAGTAAGGCGGATGAGATCTGGAAAAATTATGATCTAAAAACAAACCCCCGGTTCACCAACGCAACGCGAGCTGAAGACCGTAAAAGTTCGGTCAAATTATCTTGTCAATTTTATTTTGGTGAACACACAAATATCAGAGCGCTTACGTGACCTGTTGGGATATCCGCTGCTAACCCAACCGACTGGCCCGCACGGAAGAGTCGGTAATCAGTCGGGTTTAGCAACGGGGGGCTCTACCTAGTGTGCGGGTCACTCTCTCGCGCATACAAACCAAGCAATGAGGGGGTTGCTCTCCCCAAGACAAATTTTTTAGGGTGAGCGAGTTTTAAGGTCAATAATTTTAGCAGTCCCAATTTTATGGTTTCTCTTTTTAGTCTTTTTCAAAGCAAACAAATCGCCTAACGAATTTTTCGATTCTCCTGATTATTAAGTCAAAAACAGGGGGGAGAAGTCGAAAAAGCCGATGCACGAGAAATCAATGATGCATGCAAAGTCAGAAATGCGTACCTTGCTCCAGCTCTCTACATGCAATATGATCCGCGCATAAAATAAAAGACAGAATTAAAACTAAGCTAAATGATGCAGCGGGAAAAACCGAGTCCTAGACGAGCAACTTCTAGCGAAGAACCGTCTAACCGGTCACCGACCTCCAAGCCAAAGAGTCCGGTCTTGGCCCGTCCCTCCCCTGCCCGACAAATCGGGGGTAGGAGTAAGCGCTTTACAGGACGGGCTACGGCACGTAGGCTACGGAGGCTAGCGAGTCGGTTATTTTTATTATTTATTTTAAGTAGGTCCAATTACGATCTATAGGAACAGATATGCAATTAGGTGTGTGGATCCTACTAGTTACGGCACATTCACCAGAAAATCCTAAGTCTAGGGGCTCAAGCAAAACCGCGAAAAACCGGAAAAGACAGAAATAAAAGAAAAATAAAACCGCGAAGAAAGCCGCGAAAAACCGCGCAAGTCCTAATGGGTCCCCCGAGCACATCGGTGCTCGGCGAAACAGACCCGCTACGGTCACAAGTCCAAACAGTCCAAGTTCCTGTATTATTACAATAATAATAATGAAATAAAAATCCTAAACTATCCTCACCCACTCGACTCTCTCTCTCGCTCTCTCCTGCGGCTTCGTAGAGATGGAAGCTGCCTCCAAGTTCCTCGGCTGCTCAGGCTCCTCGAAAGTCGCCTCCGCGGTCCTCGGGCCCTCGCAAGAAGAAGAGAAGAGTGGTCAGACCAGTAAAAATAATCAAATAAAAAGAAAAAGAAATGAAAATACAAGTCAGGGTATATATGCAAAAATGGAGAATAAAATAAACACAGAAAATAAAACAAAAATAAAAATAAAAGAAAATCAAAATAAAACAAAAAGAAAATAGATACAAAAGCCGCGAAAAGCCGCGAGCTCCGAAGAGCCGCGAAAAGCCACGAAAACAAAAACGAAAATAAAAACAAAAAGAACTACTAAGCCGTGCTCCCCGGCAACGGCGCCATTCTGATAACCCGAAAATCCCTAAGACCCGGATGAAGGTAATAAGACAAGGGTCGTTGCGACCCGGATCTCAGAGGATGGGTATATCAAGAAAAATCAGACCACTCGAAACACGTAAAATCAATCAAGCTCAAAATCAGCGGTCTAGCTATGAGATTAACCTGGTATAGCACCCAGGGTCGAACACAAGGAGCACGGGTTGGCCAGAGGCCTACGAAGTAGTAAAAATAAAATAAAATAAAAGACAAGTATTTTTAGTGGTTTTAGTGATTTTTATATTTTTTTTGGATTTTTAAAATGTGAAGAAAATAAAAGAAAGTAAAGACAAGCACACTTTAGCTAATTATTAAATATGTCAAAAAGCAAGTAAAAATTCAAACAAAAATGTTTTATGTTTTTTAGGTTTTAAGTGTTTTTGGTGAATTTTTGGTATTTTTCTAAGGTGTATTTTATTTTCTAAAAATCAAACAGTACTAAAAAGACAAGGTACTGTCCAGCCAGGCCCAAAACCCAAAGATAAAATATCTAGGGATCTCAGAGGGACCTGGAGGTAATTTTCCTGTATACTAGAGAAAATAAGGAAAATTTGAGCACCAAAATTATTGTTTTTGGGTTTTTAGATTATTTACTATGATTTTTATGAGTTTTTAGGTGTTTTTGAATTTTTAGGGCTTTTAAGCAATGAAAAATAGCCACAATTGGCTAGAAAATCAAAACACACAAAAGAAACAGTACCTAATTTTTATGGAATTTTTGAGGGGGTTTTTATATTTTTTTGGGATTTTTAATTCTAGACAGTAGCTAAAATGAGAGTTTTTGAATTTTTAAAAATAACAAATAAAATCAAAAATGTCCTCAAAAATTCTCAAATATTCTACAACATGGCAGGATCCATGTGTCAAATTTTCATCGAATTTGGAGGTGATTTGATATTTTATTCAAAAATCCAAAGGGGGCACTGTGCACAGGGACTTAAGTGCAAATACCCGAAGTTCTGGGGGTCCAGGTGCAATTTTCCCAGCAAGTCACGCGCGTGGCGCATGCCTGGGGCACTCAGGGACCTTCTGGTAATAAAAACAAGTCCTAGGACCTTTTGGTAACTCGTACCAAAAAGTCCAGGGGCTGTTATGCAAATAACCCACTAAAAGGCGCACATGCGGAATTAAAACACTCACAGGGGCATATATGCAATTACCAGAAAGTTTCTATTCATTCATAAAGCAACCAGAACTACAGGATAAGAGTTGCAAATAAACCAAAACTACACGTGACGAAGCACGTGGCTCACACATACAGGGGCATAAGTGCAAATATTAACAAGCACGGGGTCCAATGTGCAATTAACCCTACGTAAATAAAAGGCCTAAAATATTTACAGGACTGACACGTAAAACATAAACTCAGAGGGGGCCTAAGGTAATTTACCCCTTTATTACGTCGTCGGCTGGATGGTGGACGCGTGGCGGATCTAACGGTGCTGGTGAATGGCGCCTCTCTCTCCTTCCGCACGTGGGCCGATCGACGGCGCAGAGGAGGGCACGTGGACGATCCAACGGCTGGCGGGTGCTGGTGCCTCTCTCTCTGCTCTGACGGTCTCGATCAACCCTCGAGATGATCAACGGTGACTGCTCCTCCTGGAATGGACGGACGGGATGCGAACTGGGGAGCTGCGGGTGATCGGACGGTGCTCGAGGACCTTCGAAGAACAGGTGGCCGGCGAGTTTCGCCGGCCTCGTGCGCGTGCTGTGGTCCTCCTCAGCTGCCTCTGAAGATCGGAGAAGGTCGGCGATGACGTCCCGCAGCTGGTGGTGCCCTCCGATGGCCCAACCGAGCCCTGGAGGGGCTCCGGCGAGGTCGGTGGAGGGAAGCTCCTGGCCTAGATGTGGGGAAGCCTCAGATGGCTCCTCCTGGACCTACAAAGTAGCTCAAGAGCTTCGCGGGTCGAGGGCAAAGTGCCTCGACCCGAGGAAGCGGCGTGAGGGTGGACGATGCGTCGGGATGAGCGAGCTCCGGCGAGCGAAGGACGGTGGAGCTCGAACCCCAGCTCCTGTGCGAGCTGGGTTGAACGAAGGGGAGGAGAAGGTGCGCGGAGGGATGGCGAAGTTGACTGGGTGTTCCGATGATCGAAAGGATACGCAAGATGACCGGAATCGACGGAACTCGGCGGAACTACGATTTGGGGGAAACAAGAAATTAAGCGAAATAGGGAAGCTAGAAGGTTACCTGGGCGGTGTGGTAGACTGTGCTGGAGCTGAGGTAGCTCCTGGTCGTTGCCTCGAAGGTCGTCAAGGCCTGAGGCTCGAGCTCCTGCACTGGGCGGAGCACGGCGGCGCTACGTCGCCGGATCAGTTGTCCGGCCACCCCCTCCTCACTGCGACAAGGGCAATCGCGAGCTGTCACCTCAGGGATCGCTATGGAGGTCACGAGATTAAGGGTGGAGAGCCAAAGATGGAAATGGAGTGCGGCGGAGCTCAGATTTTATATGATGGAAGGTCCAGGAAGAAGGGGTCGGGTCCGGCTCGATGGAGCACGGACCCCTAGGCAAGATGTCGGGCGAGGTTCCCGGATGCATGGGGAATGATCGGAGCTCGAGATTTGCGGATTTGGAGGCCGGGTCGTGACGCGAAAAATCGGGGAAGTCGGGTCGGGCGTCACGACCCGTGTGAAGTGGTCCACAGGGGGGAGTTGACCGGGCGGTCAACAACCCCCGTGGACCAATGGGAATCAGCCATGTCAGAAAAGATTTGGAAATTGAATTAAAAATAACAAATGGCCGATTTAATTAAAACTCAAAACATAAAATATTTTTATTTTAATTTTTCCTATTTTTTTGGTGATTTTTAATTAGTTTTTCAAAATAAAAATAAGGTATTTACATAATAGGGCTATATATAGGTATATATACAATATAGGTTTTTTAATTTTTGATTTTTTTAATTAGTTATTTTTATACATTTTTATTCCTATTTTATATTTTATTTATTTATAGAATAAAATGAGGAATAAAAGGATATTTTTATTTGATTTTTATTATTTATATACATAGGTAAAATAAATAGTTATATACAACTATGTACATGGCATATGTACAATATATTTTTGTAATTTTAATTTTGTTATTTTTATTTGATTTTTGTTTTGTTTCTTTTTATTTATTTTATTTACAATATATAGCATGGAATATTTACAAAAAGTTTTGAAAATAAATAAATTTATTTACAAGGTTAAATACATAAGGATGATGGTCTATGCACATGGTGAAAGGTCATTTTTGAGTTTTTGATTTTTAAATTTTTATTTTGTTTTTAATAGTTTCTAAATATATACAAAATATGTACAAGCATATTTTTGGGTGAGGAAAATATAATTTATTTATTTATATGGATATTTACACTAGAGCCCCTATCTCCCTCTACTTTGACTTTTATGCGGTCGGCCCATGTTGAGCCCTCCCTTGGGTTAGGTTGCTCAATATTATTCTAAATATTTCCCTCTTTTTCTTTTTCATCTTTATTCTTTTATTTTTGCACAAAAACATGCTAATTATATATTTTTACAAGATGCATGCTTTTGCTAATTATTCCTATTTACAAGTATCTACATGCATTTGCATAGGTTTTTGTAGCTAAAATATAAGAATAAAGAGTGATGAATGGGTATTCATCAGTTTCCACCGTTGAGAACCTTTATTCAATGGTGGGGGGCCTTCACTTAAATTGGAGGTAGGGAAGTTTGCTTATGTATTAAAAAATAAGGATATGTATTAAAAATAGGGAGAGATGGAGAGTGAAACTACAATATTAAAAATTAGAAGAGGTAATTCACAAAGTTTATAGGGTTCGTGGGGTAAAAATCTCTGGAAAAAAATATAAGAAAAGCGGGTATGACGTACTTGGGATAAAAGGGGATGCGAAAAGGTGATTTCCAAAAAATAAAGAGAGTTTTTTTTTATTGAGAGAAAAAGAGGCTATCGTACAAAAAATATCGTATGGAACTTCACACTAAAACATTTGATAAAGGCTTAGTTGGTGCAGTGGTGCATACTTGTGGTTACTATGATTCATGCAAGTTTTGTGAAAGTTAGGACTGTGGAAAGTTAGGTCCTTGAAACAAAATATAAATGAATTTGTATCTATATATGTATACACAGTAAGATACCCAACAGAGAAGCAAGTTAAGTGTTATGTACACAGGATTATATCTTGTGAAATGGACATGGTTTAAAATAGATCCAACGATAAATTGTGTCTCCTCTTTTATGATAATGATGGCTTGGAGTAGATATTACATGTTAGTCATGCAACTTGTAGAACTGTCAGAAGATATCTATATGATAAACCAAGTCTAGGTGGTACACAATTGCTCTGATACATTGAACACATAATTAAATTATTTGCAACGCATGTCACTTGGTTGATATCATACTCATTACCTAATTGGAGACAGAGTCATGCCATGTGGATGTACGAGGTGGGATAATGAGCGGTTTCATCATGATAATGTGTACCATCAGTCGCTAACAAAGAGGATTAAGTAATTATAGGCATGTAGATTTAAGAAAACAAGACCTCAAGGACAGTGCACTTCTTATTAAAAAAAGCCAAGGGTTTTAAGACCCTGAATAATATAATAAAGAAGGCATGTTGGGGTAGCATTGGAGGATTGGTTAAGGAGACATGTAGTAGCATAAGATAAGTTCAACTTAACCTCTAATATCATCCACAGCTTCAAAGTTCATGGTCCATCATATTTGGCAACATGGTTTCAGATTTCATGAAATATTGTCGATATTTCATCGAAATCTCGGTTTCATTATGGGATCGAAATTTCGAGCGAAATGCCGATAAGAAGGCATCTCTTAACAAATGTTGCTCGACTTGGGCGATGTAATTTCGTTTCGACATGGTGTCGATACGCTATCCAATATCACAATTTAAAACCTTGCTAATTGCTGGCGTAGAATAAAATGAATAGGAAATGTTCTATCAACCACGAATTCTAAAAATAAGCATGTAAATATTTTTCGTAGTGAAGAACACAATAATAAAGAATTCGAATAGATCTATAACTTGAAAACCCCCAACAAAAGGAAGGATTTCATTATCTAATAATGTTTACTTTCACACAATGTCAATCTACTTTGATTCATATTCAATTAGGATGATCAATGGCTCCTAAATGATTAAATCTATTTATGAATCAAGAACATGAAAACACACAAAGAATGCGAAAGACGAATGAAAACCATGAAGAATGAAAAGAATATGAAGAACATGAATTCTCATGAAATTTGTATAGAGTTTTATAGGGTGCTATTTCAAGGAAAATTTCGGTATTCTTCTTATAAAGTGAGTCTTGAAAGAAAAACAACAAGTCTTTGGAAAGAGTGAATCGAAAAAAGAATGAAGAGGTCTACTTACCTCCTATCCGAAACCGATTAGGAGAGGATCCACAGCTCTTTGCTTGCACTTCTCCCCCACCATATGGAATGTAATTGATTGGCAGAGAATGAATGGGTGGGGGTATTTATAGGCCTCCACCCATCCTATTTGTCATCTTAATCGACGTCGATTCATTATGACAATCATCATTCACTTTATGCACAGGACAATCCTAGTCAGCAACCATGTCATCACCAAAACCATGGACTATCTAGACCAAGGGTTTTCCCATGTATATCTCAAAGCATGTGGTTTTGCTAATGATGCTTAATTAGTTCTAGTCATGATTAATCATTTTTAACTATGATTAACATCTACTAATCTCTAACTAATATTTTCTAATCATGATTAGAGCCTTAATCACCATTAGTATCTTAATCACGACTAGTTAATGTTCATTATGATGATTAAGATTTAATTGACAACTTAATTAATGTTGACCTTGAATATTTTCGAAATTCATAACAATTCATAATGACATTCGATTGACATGTAACGAGTTCCTTTAGATCCATCTTATTGAGATGGATCCGAGAACTTTATGCAAGTATCGATCTGAGAAACTCGATTTATGACTTTACAATACATTGAACTTTTCTTCATACAAATAATGATGCAAAAATGTTTAATGTGAAGCTACTATTAAAATTTCTACGTCATGTGTTATATAGTTTTCCTTTTTTGCTTCCAACTTTTGAGAGGCATATGCCACCACCTTCCTATATAGCCTCAGAACACAATCTAACAGTGTACCAAGATGAAAGACGTTCCAACTTTGTTTTAGTCTTTGAGAGTTTTTCTCTCACTTTTATTATTAGATGAACTAGGCATCTGATGAGAGAGATCTAGCCGAAGTCATGTCAATCCACAAAGCAGACCGACAATCGTCGAAGTGACCTCAGACAAAATCCCACTCGATCAATAATCAACCCACGAATAGATCAAGCAATGAATAACACAAAATGTGATTTAAAATTTATTACTCTCTACAACTAGATGTATAGCAAGTAAGTACGTAGAGTTCAATCCACAGAGAGCAAAAATGATAGCCTATAGTTATTTTCAACCAATGAGCACTATGTACACGCATGTCATTCATCATGTATATACATACATACATATATTTGTGGGTTTTTAATTTTTATAATTATTTTTTTATATATTTTTGTTTTTAATTTTATATTTATATTTTATATATTTTTTGTTTTTATGTATTTTATTTTCTTTAGAATAAGTAATATAGGATCTAATAGAATATATATATATATATATATATACTAATGTATAATATAGATATATATATAAATAAATAACATCCAAAAATTACAGGAATAGATATTTTAGGGTTTTAAACTATTTTTTACTATTTTTATGATTTTTTAGTGAATTTTACTAATTTTTATATATTTTAAAAGTAAAAAATATCCTAAAACAGATATTTAATAAATAGTTGGAATTTAAATGGAAATTAAAAATAGTAAATTAAGTCCAAAATTTTCCAAATCAATTTTACTATATAGAAAATAATTAAATAAAATTATAAAATAGAAAACACTATTTTTTTGGAATTTTTTAGGAATTTTATAGATTTTTACCAAGGTTTTTGGGGTTTTTCAATTTTTAAGACTTTTGTTTTTCTGTTTTTTGTGATTTTTGGTCCAAAGGCTAAAAAGACATAAATAAGCAAAATTTATTTTTTTGGTATTTTTTAGAAATTGTTTTAATTTTTTTTGGTATTTTATAAGTTAGATAGGGACTATTTGTGCTCTAAATAATTTTTAATAAATAGAAAAATGGTTCAAAATTGCAAACTAAAATTATGGCATGAAACTACAAGTAATCAAAGGCCTACATCTATTTTTTTCATGATTTTTGGAGCATGATAGCTATTTTAAATAAATCCAACAAGCTTACAAAAATATAATTGCTAGTAGGGGCATACATGTAAATAAATAAAATCCAGGGGTCTTTGTACAATTTTTCCGAAATTATACAACGTGTTTTAAATTTTTCTAGACCAAAAATAAATACAAAATGTTCCAGGGGTATATTTGCAAAATGGCCACCTCACGTGGGACAACACGTGAGGTGACCTTGCATGGACCTGAATGCAATATGGCATAACCATTGGAGCCTTCATGCAATTTCACCATTATATTTACACTAAACACTTTATTCAAACGAATAATTAATACATACAAAAAATAGGCGGGGCTAAGAGGCGAATTACCCCTTCACGTGCAGTATCGGACGACCGAGAGGTGTCACTTATGACATGTGTCGTCTCTTCGCTTCACGATAACGCTTCAGAGCGGAAGGATGGGATTAGATCCCATCCGGTGATCTGACGGCTACAATGACGGGCATCGAACGACGAAGAGAAATATGAGGTGGCTTGGAGATCGAACGATAGAGACGAGGCCTGGAGGAACAGATCAAGAACATGCTGGAGGCGAGCTTTGATTCATCCTCCCGACCTCCTCCGGAAGTCTGTATGGTCGGTCCAAGGGCAAAATGGAGCATGGGCTCCTCTACATCCGATGGCATCGACAGGAGGGGCGTTGGAGCTGCGACAAAAACTGGCGACGTCGGGAAAGAAGGGCAGCTCCAGGCACCTCGTCCTTATGCAGAATCGAGCCCCCAAGGGGTCCCTTAGCCTCCAGTACCAACAGAAATGTTATGCGCGAGAAAACGAAGGGTCCAGAGGCCTTATTGGTAGAGGTCGGAGTATGGCGGAGAGGTCTCCGGTGATGCGACGGAGGGAGACCTCGATATCCATATCCGTGTAGGATCTAGTTGAGTAGAGTGTGGGAGAGAGTGGATAAGCACGGGGGAAAGTGTGGAGGCGGTCAGGGCAACAGATATCGGACGATCACACACAGAGGGGTTTGTCGGAGCTTAGCTCTAGCGAACTACAAAGATGGATTTTTACCCTACTTAGCTTAATGAAAACCTAATCTAAGAATAGAAAGTGAAACCTACAACTAAACACAACTTAAAAGGCGAAAGAAACAACTCTTATACCTGCTGGTGTCGGCAAGGAGCAGGGTGGCCGGAGTGCCGCCGTGGGGTGCACCTCCTCCTCCTGGAGCCGATGCAGACCTCAGGAAGACTACTCATGTCACAAGGATCATTTCTAGAACAAGGCTTAGGGCACTTAGGCTCGGAATGGTGACCAAAGAAGATAAGGAGGTCGAAGGTTCTTATTTATAAATATGTATAGACACCCTTATTGATGGTTAGTTTGGAAAAAATGCAACTATGTCCAGGCGATTTGCAGGCTCGACATGATTCACGAAACATCAATGATGATTTCATATGAAGGAATCGGACGTGATGGATGGACGAAACGAGCGGGAAAAATGGCTGAAATCGGGGGATTCGACTATTCTGATGAGTCAGAATGCATGGGGAAATGACGTACTGCCATTGGTCCACGTCGGCCGCTAGGAGGCAAAACAACCTAGTTTATTATAAATTAAATAATTAAAATAGTAATTGATTTTATAAATTTTGAATATAAATAAAAAATATTTATTAGTTTATGTAGTATATTATGATTGTTATTTATTTTTTTGAGGTTATTTTTTAGTAGTTAATTTTTAGGGGTATATTTATAGGTATATTCATCTATGCTTTGACTATTTTATTTTTACTTTGTGTATTTTATTTTATTATTTTATCCCCTTATTTTATGTATTTATAACTTATTTTTAGGTACATAAATATATTTTATTATATTTTTATGATATTGTTTGTATACTTAAATAAATAGGGGTACAAAGTATATAGGTATAATATAGGTATTTCATCTATGTATTCTATATACACATTTTATTTTAATATTTTATTCATGGTTTTATTTTAGTTTAAGTATGCACATACATTATAAATAATATTTACAAAATTATAAAAATATGAAATAATAACAATAATAAAGAATAAATAAAATGAATATTTTAATCGGCTATAATAATGTCCCAAAACCTAACTTCCACACCTTCACTCTGAAAAATATGAAACCACCTTCATTAAATAGCTCATGAAAAGTTATATTTAGAGGTCATTTTGATAATTTTGAGTTTTTATTTGGAAGATATGGGTCTGGGAAGTTTGGATTTTTGTTTTTTTTATTTTGTGTATAAAATGAACATTGTGTATTATTTTTGTATGAACTCAATTTTGTATTTTTATGTATTTTATTATCTACAACTTTCACATTCAAAATTTCTTTATTTGGGGTATAAAAAGTAGAAAATAAAATAGGTCCCATAAAAAATAAATATTAGAATAATAAAAGGGATTTTTTATTGTATTATTGGACCCTATCTTCCCCTACTTTGTTCCTTGTCGACCTAGTCATCAAGATGCCTAGGTCTCGGGGTTTAGGGTCATAAATCACCTTTGCCATTTTATTCTTTTTCTTTTCTTTTCTTTATTCTCCGATTTTGGCATTAAAAATAGTATTGTTTACGCAATAAATGAAATAAATAATGAATGATATTTTGTACAAATTGATGCTATTTACATGCATTTGCTAGGGTTTTTAACGCCAAACTGGTAGAATAAAGGTGACGAAATAGAGATTCATCACCCCCTATAGTTGCCTTTGCTAGTCCTTAACAAACACTTATGCAATAAGTGCAGAAAAGAAAAACAAAGAAAAGAAAAAGAAAGTTGATTGAATTTAATTCTCAAACTTTTCTTCACAAAATCAAAGTTTGGAGCTTAAGTCAGACCTTTGGAATGTTAGTGCGGGCAGAACTTTATTGTGAATTGGATTTGAAATACATCAGCCTTCGACAATCACAAAACTCTGCTCAAGTCTCCTCAATAGCCAGGTCAGAATACTTCAATTCATACGCAAACCCTTACGACTATGCTACTTGTACAGGGTATGTGATTGTGGCTCTCCCCAACTGAAATGACAAAGAGACTGACTTATCCAACATGACAACCCATTGATTCTCCAATCCAGCAACTCTTTCCTCAAGGAGCGGGGTATTCCCTTCAAAGTTCAAGTGACAACCAGCTCAAGAGGAGGGGGTAAAGAGAAGAATGGATGGTAGCCAGTGTAACTACCTATCCTTGGATGCTTGACCAGTGCAACCAAGTCATCCAGGTGCAGGCTCACATATCATGACTTTGAAGAACAAGCTTGCTTATTTACTATACAAATATGTACATTCTAGTAGGCATTTTATTTCCAATCAGGCCTGTCCACTTTTTTAGAGTTTTGCTTTTTGCATTTTTTTTGAAATATTATATACAACGACATTCACATAAGGAGTTTTTCCTCTTGAGCCAGTAGACTATCCCTCTTTTGAAACATTATTGCAACCCACACTCTCATGTCTTAAGACGTCTCTGCTATTGGATGGGTTGGGGTCACTTCCCTCCCTAGACAAGGACAAATGTTTTCACTTGTATGTGTCTCATACCGGTAAATCCAATCCCCTCACCACTCCAACTGAGTTGAGCCAAGTGAAAGGTGCAAGTGTCCAAGTTAAGTCATTATCAACAAGAGTCGTGCTTGTGCTCCGAAATACTCTACTTAGGCAGTCAAGAATCCATTGAACCAAACCTCACAATTCTCAAAGAATTAAGTCAACTAGACCTGAAGTATCTCAGTTCCAGCTCCTATAAAGTTCCCGTTATTTGGTAGATTTAAGGTCCAACCAAGATCCAATCTCCGGATTTTACTTAAACTTGTTCAATTATCAAATTCAATCCGAAAAATGCTAATGCTATGCAAATGCTATACACAATGCAGGAAAATATTTCTGTGCACCATTTTTCAAAGTTTTGAACTTTTTGTGGATGCTTGAAAAAGATGATTCAAATGCTATTTTTTATCTTTTTCAAAAAGATTTTGCAAATGTTATTTGGTATTTTTAATTTTGCAAACGTTTTTGTGATTTTTAAAAACAAAAGTTTTTTTTATGAAAATAGGTACAAATATTTACACAGGGATGCTTCTTATATATACAAGAGTTGGGTTTTTTCAAAATCACAAGGGATAAATAATCATTTTTATGGATATGTATATATACAGTTAATAAAGAATTTTAATGTGAGGTATATATTCCTCCAACTTATTTGAAAATCATTTTACAAACAATTTTGAAGACTATAGTCCAAAATAATTTTAACAAATAATTTTATAAATATTTACACACATTTGAAAAAGATTTTACAAATGTTTTTCAAACAGTATATATAGATTTTTCAAAATATTTTTGCAACCATTTTTCAAACCATTTGCAAATCATTTTTTGAATATTTTTATTTCACACAAAGAAAAGAAGCTTTTACAATAAAAAGATTTCTACAAAGGTTGAAAACATTTTACAAAATATTTTCCAAACAGCTTTCAAAAGATTTTTCAAAAGGAATTTCAAACTATTTTTCAAATATTTAGCAAAAATATTTTCTCATGATTTATTAATCAATGTATATAAAAATTTTTAGGAATAATATGCATCTTTTTATTATGTGGTTTTAATGAATTTACTGGGATATGTGTTCTGTTTTATAAAGTATTTTAGCCACAATTATTATGAATAATACGAAAGTACGAGTTATGGATAAAGTATATACATCGTATATACGACCCCTATACCTAGCTTGAGCTATGTCCTCATAGACTGGAGAGAAAAAGAGAAGACATAACTCGTACTGAGTATAGAAAAGTCTAAAGAATAAAGGAGTGAGGGACTGAATACACAATGAGAAGTCGATTGTCCCCCTATACTTAGGATCAAATAATCCTAAGTATAGCATATTGTACACAAAGCAGGGAGGGTCAAGGGTGGGAGTGAACTGATCGTACTCAGACTGTCTCCACCTATACTTAGGGTACGGTATCCCTAAGTATAGACAAGAAGAGGAGACAGGGGAGACGTTCAAAGAATGAAATAACTCAGGGTGTACACCCCCCTATACTCATGACAAAGTACATCCTAAGTGTAGAATAATGACAAGAAGGGGTGAGACACACATATTTTTTTCATGAGTAACAAAAACTAAAAACAAAAAGAAGAAAAGGAGAAAATATAAAAGCTCAAAGGAAGAGTTTTTGATGGCATTATCTGAATCTTTTGATGTTGTTACTGATGTGGATGTATCTTCATAGCGCAATACTTGGATAGAGTCGACAACTGCCAAGAAAGTGTCATGCTTGAGGTAGGGCTTCAGTAGTTGACCATCGACGACAAATAGTTGTGCGTCAGGAGACAATTTTGATATCACAATACTTCCATTGTCACACACTTCTTGAACTTTAAACGGCCCTGTTCATTTGCTCTTTAATTTGCCTAGGAAGATCTTCAACTTTGCATCGAATAGACACGCTTTCTATCAAGTCTCGAAGGTCTTTCGTCTGATGTGCCGGTCATGCCAGCATTTAACATTCTCCTTGTACATCAATGTGTTATCATATGCATAATCTCGAAATTCTAGGAGTTTGTTCAGATCATCTTTTCTCTTCTGACCACCTTGTTATGAGTCCAAATTACAAATGTTAATGATGAATCTGTGATTCATCACTCCAAAAGTTGAAAATAAAGCTTTATTCGTAAGTAATTAGCTGCATTTCATCACTTATATTTCATAATTAACATTCATGCATGTGTAATTAATATGTGCATTTTAGCATTCACATTTGCATTAAGGAGCCAAATTCACTTATAAATATTCACATGTATATTAGTTAAAATCACATATTTGTGTATATATATATATATATTATACTAACTCCAAATCCAATAAAATCAACTCTATAGTTTATATATTACTAATACTAATAAAGAAAAAATATCAAAAAATATCAACTTGTAAAATTGTCCAATAAACCCAAATCCAAGTTTGAGATTAAGAACCTTAAAATACGCATATCTCTCTCATACAGTGTTCGATTTATGTCTACTCACTTTTAAAATAATATACATTCAAATACCTTCAAAACAAGACTAATTTCATAAAAATCGGATATCGTATGTGAAACTTGGGTTTTGGGCCCTATTGTATATTATACATATTGACCATAATACCCTCCATTTTTATCTTTTTTTATTTTCTTAATTATTAAAAATACAAAAAATAGATTAAATTGTAAATATTCATTTCACATTTTTCTATTTCTATTTCGATTTTCTCTTATTTAAAAATAAAATTTTTTTGCAAAAGATAAAATGTGGTATCTAATACCTATAAGATACCACCCAAAAATAATTGTTATACAAATGACTTTCTTTGATTTTCAATCCTTTATGAAAGTTTTAGATCTCGTCGAGACGATCAAATTTTGTGTTAATCACTTTTTAATTTGATCTTTTAATATTTCTTTTTTATTTTTCTTTTGATTTAAATTTAGATTTTTCTGGGAGCGACACGTGGCAGCTCCTAGAGCTGCCACGTGTCACCCATTTTTATTATTTCTTACTTATTTTATTTTAATTATGTTATTTAATTTAATTATTATTATTTTAATTATTTAAATAATTAAAAATAAGTGCCACACGACCGCTCTTGGGCGCGCCACATGGCGCCTCTTTCTTTCACCCGGTCACGTGCCCAGCACGTGACCACGCCTCCCCTCCATCCAGCATCGCGTGGTCAAACCACGCACCTCTCCTCATTTCGCGGCCCGTGCACCTGCTCGAGCCTCCGCCTTTCCCTCTACGCCCCCTCGTATTCCTCCGCGCAACCGCCCGTGTACTCTTTCCTCCCCTCTCTTGTTCTCTCTCCTCCCCTGTGAACGGTTCCACCACTTCTCGCACGACCCGCACATCTCAACCTCCACCCCAACTTCCTATAAACAGCGATGGCCGCCTCCCATTCACATGATCCGCCAATCATCTAATGGGGAGAGAGAGAGCTCCCAGGAAGCTTCGGTGATAGCGGAGTTTCGCTACGGTCGAGCGAGAACCTCCTTCCTCTGGCAAGATCCAAAGGAGGAGCACCTCCTTTGCTTCAGCAGCTCCCCACTACTGTGAAGCTTCGCGTATCCCTCCCTGCGCTCAAGGCAACGACCGTCTAGAGCTTTGAAGCTCTAGCTATTCCAGGAGACCCCATCCACATTCCATGTGCGTTCTCTTCTTGTAACGGTTGGTTTTTTTGGAAAATAAATTCCAATAACGCTTCCATATCACCATTATTGCTATTTTTTGAAACCCAATAGATGAGACTTTTAATACCAAAATTGAATGGCATGTTATTGTCCCATTACTCCATCCAAATGATAACCATAAAAAGCCCCATATCACTCAATCCTCACGTTACTTGCTCTTTAACATTCTTGTGCAAAGAGAAGAGAGAGGGTAAGAGAGGGAAAGAGAGAGGAAGTGGCTTAGAGAAAGGAGGAGTCTTCTGGAAAGGTTATTCTCACATGTTATGTCATCATCGAATCGGAGAAGGAGATCATCAACATGTGACCGATGGAGTCGCAACAATCAACGCAGAGTCGCAACTGTCGGATATGAGGTATGTATCGGTATAGGATTTCGTAAATATTGATCACTTTTAAAATATATCTCTTAATTTATGTATTGGTTTTAGGATTGCGTATAAACCAAGATCAAGTTTGAGATACAATTTATAGATGTAGGTGTTGGTTTTACGGGATGATATGCATAGGTAGTTTGCCTTAAAATAGCCTTCTGAACGTGTGGGTTGGATTCATGAGACACCACTTATGACGTTAAATTTGAGGACCAACGGTAGATCTTAAATATCTCGTTGGCTTTGTTCCAAGTTAGAACCGATTCTTTTGAAATACGTGAAATAATGTCGTTCAAGATCCAAATAATACTAGATAGTATCAAGTCACCATAAACATATCAACGATGTCCTTGAGTGATATTGGTGAAAGATAATTAACTTTTATGAAATGATAACGGTTAAGTGGTTACATATCTATCAACTTATGTTTGTACGGATGCGTATGAGAAAATATGTGATTGTAGAAATGTCTTTATTAATATATTTGATTATGAAATGATGTTGTTGACCAAACATGGAAATCACGGGAAAAAATATAAGGAAGAGAGAAAGATAAATCTCCTGCTACTGTATCCTTCGATTATGCACGCAGAACCTCCGTGACTTGGATTTATTTTAACCTTCCAAAATTCATGCATGGAATTACCAAAGACAACGTAATCAGTATTAACTACGGTATTACATCTAAAATAACCTAGTGGAGATCACAGTTTCTTTTTATATAGTTGTTGTCTTGCAAACATAGATAGGATCACTTTATCCAAAATATTGTAGATATCGAAAATGGTTAGGGTATACCTGCAAACTTTGAAGTAATGATTACACTCCTAAATAGTATTTGAAGATTATCATAACTTGGCATGCCTTGATATGATGACCAGTTTGAGGTAATCCAAGATTTCTAAAGGTTTATGGTGTCAAGGTCATGTGATTAATAAGTTATACTCTAATCAGTATTTCTGTCGTCCATTACCTAATGTGTTTCATCTTACATTTTATCGAGTCTCTGTAACGTTAATTAATTAATGAAAGTTCCATCATATACAAGTATGAAGCAATTTGCTACAAATTAAAGGGAAAAAAGTTAAGGCACAGACTCATAAAGAGTTACATGGACGGCCGCAAGGGGTCGTATTAGCCGCAAGGGGCAACGCTGCAAGGGGCGCATGGTTGCAAGGAACCAAAGAGGCAAAAGCTAAGTCCTCTACAGTTGTACCTACACTGTTATATTAATGCCGCAAGGGGCAATGCCGCAAGGGGCGTATGGTTGCAAGGAATCATGGAGGCAAAAGCTAAGTCCTCTACAGTTGTAGCTACACTGTCATGGACCGCAAGTGCCAGCGGTTGAAAACGTATAACAAGATACGTACATGAAAGTTATGAAATAAATGGTTTATAATAGTAAACTATTAGAAGTATGCAATGAAATGATTTATTAAGATAAATCATTGCAAGTTATGAAATAAATGGTTTAGAACGGTAAACCATTACAAGCATGCAATGAAATGATTTATAAAGATAAATCATTACAAGTTACGAAATAAATGATTTATAACGGTAAATCATTACAAGTTACGAAATAAATGGCTTATAAAGATAAATCATTACAAGGGTGCAAGGAAATGATTTATAAAGATAAATCATTACAAGGTACGAAAAAGATAGTTTATAACATGTTATGTAAGAAATTGTTTTAATTAATGATAAACCAGTATATGTTATGCAAGAAAATGATTAATGTGATAATGAACCATTACATGTCATACAAGTAGTGGTTTAGGAAAGTTAAACCATCAAAGTTATGGGAGTTAATATGCAAAATGATTTATATGATTTAAGAAGTATGTAATTTGCCATGTATTTTATGAAATAGGCCCCACAAGTTGAAAGAATTGGTTGTCATATCTACTTATGCAAATTATATGCATATCCATGTTTTCTTATGAAATCTGCATATGTATACCCACGTTTTTGAAAGAATGCAAATTGTACATGTTAGGAATCGATCTTAGACATGCATGGGAACAACTAGGCACGTAATGATATTTTTCCATGAAAACTCTAGTGCATGAAATATAATGAGTTAAACAACCGTTAGAATTCCCATGCATGGACTCCAATACATACTAGGCATTAGGCTCATGCAAATTATGTTTATTTATTTCAGGTGAAGAACTAGTTTGATCAAACATTCAAGTTCATGCGACAAAGATAAGACATTCAGTGCGGTATGGATATTGCATGATTCGTGGTGGATATTTGTATGCCCACTGGAACAGGGATCCATGTTGTCAAATTGTTTAGTTTCTTTTACAAGTATACCCTCTGTAGATGTTGTAATAATGGAACTCTCAGTTGAATTGGATTTTATGGATCTTTTTGAGAGTGATTTTCTGGTATGCTCAATGATTACCATGCATGAATCGGTAACGGTTCGGTTGTGCGGATTCAAGTTGCATGCTTCCGCCAGTCATCGCGATCCGTTCCGTTACAAATGGTATCAGAGCTAAAGTTCCTCCGGGTATAGGATATCCACAACTGATCGTGCCCCAAGACTATGAAGAATAGAGTAAAACTTAGGTAGTAGAGACAACCAGTTGTCCCTTTGATAATCTGACTTAGACAGTCCTTCATTATGAAATTAAGGTGAACAAAGGTCATGATCATCTCCGCATAACGAAATTGCCAATGATACACTCCAATAATTACTCGAGTTGGTAATAATTATGATTCAACAGTGAAAGTATCATGCACAAAGCCTTGGTGGATTTATACTGAAAGACTTTATTCTCGAATCCATTCATAGATAGGGAGAACAAGATATGTATAAAGTTAAGCATTGGATGCATTAGATGGAGACAATTTTGAAACTATAGACTGCTATAAAGAGATGAATATTTGGGGTATTTTATCCAAAAGATAGTGCAAAGGAGTGACATGCTGAACACAATAGAATCTACTTTTCAGAGATGCTTTCCATTACATGAAGCGATTTCACCATAGACATTGTGATAAGATGATAAATATAGTGATATGGTGTTTGAGAAGTATGAGAATTAGGAAGCTAATTATTCATTAGGCATACATGATCATCTTGATTACATCACGAAAAATATTTTTAGGATTTTTCTCGATGCATTTTTAAATGATTGTTCAATTTACCTTCTTATAAAAAAGTCGGATTTCTCCATTTATGTTATCCCATGAACTGCACTAATTTCTAAAACTCCTTAAGTGATAAGACCAATTGAATTGAAAGAATTAACAGATCAGTTATAGTGAAGTGAGGTAAAAGATTTTTTAATGTGACTCAATGAATCTCCATAAAGAGCACTGATCCTCTTTATGAAAAATAAAGATAGGTCTAAATCCTGCTCTGGATTTTAAATAGGAATAATATAACTTTGATGGATTAACACTTACTGCTTGGAATCAATTACTTATTCATTTGATTATGAAGAGAAAATATATTTTTAAATTAACATGGAATAAGGGAGGAGGACATTCTAGAAATAGCTTCCAGATTAAGGATTAGCCATTGTGAAATGTTTTAGCAGGTATTTGGATCTCACAAGTGCTCTTACAGCCTTTATAGAGCTTATGAGTAGGATTAGTTGACAGGATCATGATTAGATTATGATCGTATTTGTGGATGTTATTGTTTATATACTTTGGTGATATGGAGAAATACCAAGTACATCTCTATATTGTGTTTGGAACCTTTTATTAGCATTACCTTGATGCAAAGTGCTCTAAACGTGGGTTTTGATTGGGTAAAAAAATCATAATCCTTAGTATTGCCATATTTAATGATGGTATTGAAGCTGGCTGAGTTAAGATGAAAGATATATTACCTTCGAGTATGTAGAGAAATAATTTAGAGATTCATGGACTTCTAAGGTGACAAAATATAGATTGGTGATCCATATAAAAGTTTCTCGTATATTGCAATAACACGCCTCATTAGATTGGATGTAAAGTGTATGCATTAATAGGAGTATGATCGATGTTTTAGAGTTAAATTAAAAGTTGATTTTAACTTTGACCTGTATCTTAGTATTATGCACTAGAGGCTTGTGATTTACATTGATATAACTGGTATAAAATTTGAGCATGTTTTATGTAGAATGAAAGGGTTTACACCACATCAACTAAACTCACAAAAAGAGTAACGATTAGTCATGACATGGAGCTAATATTGATCAGCCTTACTCTAAAAAAAATTGATGACATTACCGATACTGGAGAGATGAGATAAATGGAATGATTAGTGTGACGAAAAAAAGATGTTGATCTTTTAAAAAATAATTGAAATGCTCAAAAAGGAAGAATATGATTTTATAAATTGAATAGATGAAGATGTGAGATACCATGATAGATTTTGGATTCTAGATGACAATGAGTCAAAGTAGGAGATATTATAACAATCTCAGAGATTGTGGTACGCTATTCATCCATACATGACAAAAATGTCTAAAGATATCCAATGATATTATTTGTGGTCAATGATTAAAATAAAGATTACAGAATTTATTTCCAAAATTCTATTATGCTAATGGATTATGATTGAACATCCGAAAACAAGCCATGATCAACCTTTGGATATAGTAGATTGAAATTGAAGCATATCGCATGAATTATGTTATTGATTTATCTAAGATAAGGATACATCATTATGATACCATCGGGGTGATTGTAGACCACATCATCCCACTTTTTACACATTCACTTGGATTAATATACCATGAGATTGGTGGAATTGTATGAGATTGAGATCATCTACATATATGGTATTCATCACCAACTGTATCAGATCAGAACATGAGAATCACATTGCGATTATGGAATGTTTTTGTGGGAAGGATATGATACTCAATTAAAGTTTACCACATCATTTCGTTTACAGACTGATTAATGACTAGTTAGAAAGGAACATACATGGCTTAGAAGACATGTTGAGAGCACATGTCTTAGGTTTACAGGTAGCTGTATGTATCTTCTTTTAGTAGAGCTTCTTAGTATAAACAACTATCATTTAAGTATGAAGATGACTCCTTGTGAATAAAATTTTGTAGATCACCCTATTGTTAGAGTGATATGGATCATTTGAGACCAAAGATAGTTGATACTAGTAAGAAGAGTGTTGAACAAAAGCTATGATACAAAAAATATCTATGATCTTTAGTATATCTCATTACTAAGAAATTTTGAGGACGAAATTTTTTTTGTAGGATGGTAGATTGTAACGGTTGGTTTTTTTTGGAAAATAAATTCCAATAACGCTTCCATATCACCATTATTGCTATTTTTTGAAACCCAATAGATGAGACTTTTAATACCAAAATTGAATGGCATGTTATTGTCCCATTACTCCATCCAAATGATAACCATAAAAAGCCTCATATCACTCAATCCTCACGTTACTTGCTCTCCGACATTCTTGTGCAAAGAGAAGAGAGAGGGTAAGAGAGGGAAAGAGAGAGGAAGTGGCTTAGAGAAAGGAGGAGTCTTCCGGAAAGGTTATTCTCACATGTTATGTCATCATCGAATCGGAGAAGGAGATCATCAACATGTGACCGATGGAGTCGCAACAATCAACACAGAGTCGCAACCGTCGGATATGAGGTATGTATCGGTATAGGATTTCGTAAATATTGATCACTTTTAAAATATATCTCTTAATTTATATATTGGTTTTAGGATTGCGTATAAACCAAGATCAAGTTTGAGATACAATTTATAGATGTAGGTGTTGGTTTTACAGGATGATATGCATAGGTAGTTCGCCTTAAAATAGCCTTCTGAACGCGTGGGTTGGATTCATGAGACACCACTTATGACGTTAAATTTGAGGACCAACGGTAGATCTTAAATATCTCATTGGCTTTGTTCCAAGTTAGAACCGATTCTTTTGAAATACGTGAAATAATGTTGTTCAAGATCCAAACAATACTAGGTAGTATCAAGTCACCATAAACATATCAACGATGTCCTCGAGTGATATTGGTGAAAGATAATTAACTTTTATGAAATGATAACGGTTAAGTGGTTACATATCTATCAACTTATGTTTGTACGGATGCATATGAGAAAATATGTGATTGTAGAAATGTCTTTATTAATATATTTGATTATGAAATGATGTTGTTGACCAAACATGGAAATCACGGGAAAAAATATAAGGAAGAGAGAAAGATGAATCTCCTGTTACTATATCCTTCGATTATGCACGCAGAACCTCTGTGACTTGGATTTATTTTAACCTTTTAAAGTTCATGCATGGAATTACCAAAGACAACGTAATCAGTATTAACTACGGTATTACATCTAAAATAACCTAGTGGAGATCACGGTTTCTTTTTATATAGTTGTTATCTTGCAAACATAGATAGGATCACTTTATCCAAAATATTGTAGATATCGAAAATGGTTAGGGTATACCTGCAAACTTTGAAGTAAGGATTACACTCCTAAATAGTATTTGAAGATTATCATAACTTGGCATGCCTTGATATGATGACCAGTTTGAGGTAATCCAAGATTTCTAAAGGTTTATGGTGTTAAGGTCATGTGATTAATAAGTTATACTCTAATCAGTATTTCTGTCGTCCATTACCTAATGTGTTTCATCTTACATTTTATCGAGTCTCTGTAACGTTAATTAATTAATAAAGTTCCATCATATACAAGTATGAAGCAATTTGCTACAAATTAAAGGGAAAAAAGTTAAGGTACAGACTCATAAAGAGTTACATGGACGGCCGCAAGGGGTCGTATTAGCCGCAAGGGGCAACGCCGCAAGGGGCGCATGGTTGCAAGGAACCAAAGAGGCAAAAGCTAAGTCCTCTACAGTTGTACCTACACTGTTATGTTAATGCCGCAAGGGGCAACGCCGCAAGGGGCGTATGATTGCAAGGAATCATGGAGGCAAAAGCTAAGTCCTCTACAGTTGTAGCTACACTGTCATAGACCGCAAGTGCCAGCGGTTGAAAACGTATAACAAGATACGTACATGAAAGTTATGAAATAAATGGTTTATAATAGTAAACTATTAGAAGTATGCAATGAAATGATTTATTATGATAAATCATTGCAAGTTATGAAATAAATGGTTTAAAACGGTAAACCATTACAAGCATGCAATGAAATGATTTATAAAGATAAATCATTACAAGTTACGAAATAAATGATTTATAACGGTAAATCATTACAAGTTACGAAATAAATGGCTTATAAAGATAAATCATTACAAGGGTGCAAGGAAATGATTTATAAAGATAAATCATTACAAGGTAGGAAAAAGATAGTTTATAACATGTTATGTAAGAAATTGTTTTAATTAATGATAAACCAGTATATGTTATGCAAGAAAATGATTAATGTGATAATGAACCATTACATGTCATACAAGAAGTGGTTTAGGAAAGTTAAACCATCAAAGTTATGGGGGTTAATATGCAAAATGATTTATATGATTTAAGAAGTATGTAATTTGCCATGTATTTTATGAAATAGGCCCCACAAGTTGAAAGAAATGGTTGTCATATCTACTTATGCAAATTATATGCATATCCATGTTTTCTTATGAAATCTGCATATGTATACCCACGTTTTTGAAAGAATGCAAATTGTACATGTTAGGAATCGATCTTAGACATGCATGGGAACAACTAGGCACGTAATGATATTTTTCCATGAAAACTCTAGTGCATGAAATATAATGAGTTAAACAACTGTTAGAATTCCCATGCATGGACCCCAATACATACTGGGCATTAGGCCCATGCAAATTATGTTTATTTATTTCAGGTGAAGAACTAGTTTGATCAAGCATTCAAGTTCATGCGACAAAGATAAGACATTCAGTGCGGTATGGATATTGCATGATTCGTGGTGGATATTTGTATGCCCACTGGAACATGGATCCATGTTGTCAAATTGTTTAGTTTCTTTTACAAGTATACTCTCTGTAGATGTTGTAATAATGGAACTCTCAGTTGAATTGGATTTTATGGATCTTTTTGAGAGTGATTTTCTGGTATGTTCAATGATTACCATGCATGAATCGGTAACGGTTCGGTTGTGCGGATTCAAGTTGCATGCTTCCGCCAGTCATCGCGATCCGTTCCGTTACACTTCTTCTCTTTCTCCCCTCCCAGATCCTCTGTTTCTCCTTCTTCCTCCTTCCCCTTTATTTTCTCTCTCTTTGCCACACTTCATCCACTCATCAAATCACCGAACAAATTGTTTTTCTACGGACAAATCACTCATAGAGATTCTAACGATATTTTTTAATGAATGTTTCGAAGTGATTTTATGAATCAATTTGTCTAACATTTAAAGGAACTAAACAAATACAAGGAAATCCCCTGTTGCAACAGGGAATTCTTTGAACACCATCGCCACTCCATTCTGCACATCCTCCACCCCTTTGCCCGCGTGGTTCCACAATCGCAGGTCATCAGCCACTCCCGTCCTCCAGCCGCCAGTCCGCAGACAACAGCTACCTTCCATCACCGTCGTCGTCCTGCGTTTAGCCACCCCGGCATCCACCAGGCCCCGCACCACCGCCCAACCACCATGCGCCAACCCCACGCACGCCTAGTCTCCCATCAACGCTCTCCTGTGTGTGAGGGGAAACACCCTCTTCCTGCGGTCGTGACCCCAACACGACCGACCACCAGCTATTGTTGCGCGACCCACGCGCAGGCCCCATGCCACCTCGTAACGTGAGGCCCCCTACGCATCTCATCACCCCCTGCGTCCTTCAACCACGGCCCATGTCCAACCGCACGGTAGAAGCTGCGTGCACGCCTCTAGTAGGAGGTCCACCCCTCTGTGTCAGCCTCGAAAGCAGCTGTACGCCTGAGCTTCCCCTCGACGTGCCAGGAGCTTGCATACCATTTCAACCTTACGTGCGAAGCACGTGAGTTTTGGATAAGTTACAGTCCGCCCCTCCCAATTTTTGCAAACCTCAAGCACATCCAACATTCCAAGAGGCACATGCTAAGCACGTGCCCCCTTGGAAAATTTACGTATACGCTCCCCTTGGGACATTGGCATCCACGCCCTCTGGCATATAGGTAATTGCATTATAGTCCGTCAGCATATTTTGTTTTAATCAATTTAATTCTGTATTGCATATACACCTCTATGTTCGCTTGTTGATTTGAGCACTCATTTTGCATCATTTCTTCTTTCTAAAAATTGCTCATTGTAGAACATTATATGCTCTATCATGTGAAACTTGTTATATTTTTGTGAGCATTGGTTTATTTCATATAATTATTTTGGTGGAAAATGGCATATTTTACCTATTGTTTTCGCTATTAATTGATTATTAAATTAATTATTGCTCTGAAAATTACCAAAAAATCACAATAGGTATAGTTTGATTAGTTCTATTTTGTGCCCAAAAAACACATTATTTGCACACATAACTAGGATGCAATAAATTAATTGGTGTCTCGCTTAATTAATTTTTAATAAGTCACAAATTAATTATTTTTGAGATTTAAATTTTTTTGGATTCATCTCATATAGAAGTATTTAGGATAATTTTAATATTTAAAAATAATTTAATTTGGTATTTATTAAAATTATTTTTTCTTAAATCACCCTACAATCATATTTAATTCGTAATTAATTCATCAGAGTTCCAAAAAAATTGTGTTAGCTTAATTTCGTCCTTATTCATCTTCTGACAAAGTTGAGGATTTTTGGAAGTGATTGATTGAAATTTACATTTTTACCCTCGAACTAGCTTGAAATTGCATATGCATTTATCACTTACATTCAAAAATACAAAAATTTTCCTATCTGAGAACCTAGCATCTAGATTGACTGAAAATTAATCTAAGGAAAAAGTTGTTTCCCTGAGTTCGACCTTGGGGTTTCCCAAGTTAAAAAATCTACATTTAATTGAGAGATTACTTAAGTGGTTTTTGATAAATACAACTTTGCCCGCCTGCAACGAACATATAAAATTTAGTTGCTAGTCTGATTGAATTAAAATGGTGAATTCGGGTTTTTCAAATGGCGTTGTTATCAGGGAGGCACGACTTAGGATAATTTTTAGAAATTTTAGATTTTAGGTTTTTCATCCCCGGGTAGTTTGATTCCCGATTTTCTTATGAATATTTCTCTATTTTATTTCCAACATTTATTTATTTATTTGTGTAATTCTCTTTGAAAATTGTCTCATTTTGAGCGAGGAACACGAGGCATCAAAGGCGACTTGTCAGGTGAGCCGAAGAACCCACATTGAATTGAACCGAGTGGCCTTGATAGAACCTGTAAAAAAAATCTGCATTTAAAGCGGTTCCCGTTTGGTTTCTCGTGCATGTAACTGAATAATAAAAAGACTCTCTGTATTGTGTGGTTGCTTGACGTAGGATACAACCTGCACTCACGTCTCTTAGAGCTTCTTAGGTTTGTTTGTGCTCGTAATATCTAGGACCACACTTCACCACTAAAAAACGCATTTAGACCGCAAGACTTTAGCTAAATTGAAATTTATTCTTCACTCGCTAATAGAACTGCCTGTTTAGGAGCAGCTTTTCATCGATTGCATTCATTTAGTCTAAAAATTTCAATTTTTTTCATCCCGCATGTAGAGCGCGAGTATCACTGTAAGTCTTCTGAACTTGGCATACATCATCGTTTTATAATACATTGGCTTTTCTCGACACCTCCTTGGTTTTACAACTTAGGATTAAAGTAAATAGGGACTGGATGATAAGCGTGCCTTGTGTGTTGGACTAATCAAGTGATCATCTAACTTAAAATCGGGACTGCTAAATAATTTGACCAAAAAAATCAACTTAAAATTGGAAATTCTGTTTGCAGGAGAGTAACCCCGACCTTGATTTCAGGCTGAGTGAGGTCACTGAGTGTGTGTGCACACCCTAAGATAGAGCCCAAATCCCCGCCTTTCATATCAACATACCCCGCTCTGAGCAAATATCACATGCTAAAGTATTCAACGTTCAACTGACCAGCACCAAGTAGCCTCCGCTTGCTTCGGCAAGTAGATAGGTGGAGCAGCGGTGCACCGCGACAAGTTACTAGTAACCCTCTCGGGTGAAGTTATAAGCCTTCTCAGCCTCCACCTACTTCGATAGGTAGATTTGGGCAGGTCCCTGAACTTTATCGGTATTAGCCGAGTAAGCCAGTGATAGGAGCTAAGAGAGGAAGGGCATTGGTATCTTCGGTGACATGTTAAACATGGGAGACACATCCGACATTGAGCCGACTTCCCTTTAGGCTACGTAATCCTTGCTATTTGCTTGAAAATTACACTTAAAATCAACCAGATTAATTGGACCCGGCTTTGGGTCCTTCACCGTGTTTAGTGTGAAATTAGGGTTTGTGATTCAATTTCTTGCTTTAGGTAGGAGTCAAATCCTATCTTTACATACTTGTGCTCCCAATTCGTTTTGCCATCAAAGATGACTGACTGGGGGGATATTCACTCAAGCTTTGCAAATTTCTCATTGAACCTCTCACGAAGTGCATCTTCATCGGCCTGAGCGCAACTTGGGCCAATCCGAGCTCATTACCCTCTTGAGTTCGGGATCTCTAACTCTCGGGATGGTCACCCTCAAATCATCCCTTTGCTCTCCTCTCATCTCACCGAGGAAGACATTTTCCTCGGTGAAAATGTCTTCACTACTACATCCTCTAACTTAGACCACATTATTTATACAGGTGAAGAGGACGAACCCGAGACCAAGATTCCTAAGAAAAACCCAGATGAAGAGGAACACAGAGATGATCCTATGCATCAAATCCTTGCCCGTTTAGCTAGAGCTGAGCAGCTGAATGCAGACCTTATGGCTAGGATGGGACAGGTGATTGAGGCGGGTGGAATAGATAGAACGATGGTAGATGCCTATAACCAACTGAAAATGAGATACATAGTTGGCTCATACCTGAGGTACCCCCCTGAGGCATTTGAGCTGGAGCCCCATTTCCTTGGTCTGCTACCGAAGTTTAATGGAAATGCAACAGAAGAACCATATGCTTTCTTGAGAGACTTCGAGTTAGTGTGTAACATAGACATCCTAGGGTTGGACAAGATTACATCAGGATGAAGGTTACCCCGTTTGCCTTAGGAGATAAGGCTGCCCATTGGCTAAAGAATCTTGGGGTTAGATGTACGAAGTGGAGGCAATTCAAAGATTTTTTTCTGAAAAAGTTCTACACACTCAGTAGGACTAACCAGATGAGGACAAAGATTATTATCTTCTCCCAGGGTCCCCATGAACCATTCCATGAAGCCTGGGATAGATTCAATGACTTGACACGGAAATGCCCTTGCCATGGCATTACCCCTAAAATGTAGGGGTTAGTGAGTGCAACCTGTGGAGGTAGCTATCTGAATAAAAACGAAGATGTCGTATGGAAGATCCTAGAGCAGATGGCAGAAACATGTAGATCTCAGGCCACCAGGGCCTATCAGGTGTCTCCCTCAAGCCTATCTAATGAGACATCTAGGAGGACTGTATCAGATCTAACATATGACCTAATCCCTAGTATGGGGATAATAGCTGATAAGCTTACCATGGTAGAACATATCCACAAGAGGGTCACTGACCTTGAGGCGCTTTCACAATTACTGAACCAAGTAGAAGAATTGACTGAGAAGGTAGCCAAGATACGACTACCTGTCCCTTCTGCACCACATGTAACTGTACATTGAGTTCACCTAGTATAGGAGCAGGTACAGGGGCCTCAGAGAAGCTGGGTTGAGCAGCAGTAGTCCACTCAGCAGGAGCAGCACACACCCCCACAGGTGGAGTCAGTCTACGAGGAGCCTCCGCAGGTATTTGAGATCAACGGGCTGTGGTACATCCATGACCCCATCGGCAGACAGTCGGGGATAGGGAGTGGTCAGCCACATCGACCCCCCTAGCTTACCAAGAAACCAGCTCCGTCCCCACACCACGCTTTGTGCAGTCTTAGACAGGACAAGGATACCATCCTCAACAACGCACATTCCACTCAGGCCAGCAGGGCCCCCACCACCTTACACCTCACAGTCCCACCCGTAACAATACCGGTAAGGCCAGCAAGGCCACTATAAACAACAGAATCACTCATCCTCTAGTCAGTAGCAGCAGATCCCACCCACTAGTGATTTGGGGTCCCTTAACTTGGCCATCCAGACTTTGACTGATAGTATTCAGCAAATGTAGAATGATTACCATGACATAAGAACAGATCTGAACTGTGTCTCACGCTATCAGGATCAGCAGATGGCATCGAAGACCCCAATTCCCGCCCAGGTTCATGCTAACCCCAACAGCTTGAATCAGGGTCAGCATCGACCATGAGAGCATGTATATTATTCAGATTATTCTCTATCTGAACATGAGATCTTTTCGTATGACAATGTTAATCATATGTCTCTCAGGAGCAAAAGGACCGTGACCATACATGATCCAGCACGGGTACATGAGGAACACACCACCAAGTCTCTACCTGAGGAGAACTTGGAGGTAGAGGAGCAACATCACCACCACCATCACCAACATCAACGGAATAAGAGGAATTCAAAGTCCTCAAAACACCAAGGTAAAAAGAAGGAGAGTAGCAGCAACAATGAATCAAGCGAGTCTGATGAAGAGCTCGCACCTCCATATGAGGAGGGCGCACCAGGAGTAGCAGTAGATGCACCACCTATTTCGTTTCATGAATTTCTTTCCAGTCAGAGTCAGAGTCCTTTACAGAACTCAATTTTTTGTTCGAATGAAAATGTTTCAGTTTCAGAATATGAGTTGTCGTAAACAATCCCTTTCCCCCGTGCCCTTAAGGGTGGAAGAAGAAATTTAAAAAATCTAAAAAGATGACCCTGAGATGGCTGAGTTTTGCAACAAATACATCAAGGTCACAATCCCCTTTTATAAGTATGTGGATATGACATCTACCTTTCAGAAGTACCTTAAGGTGAGATGCACACCTACTAGGGTCAGCAGGAAAACAAGAAGACATGTTGAGAAGCACGTTTTGTCAGTAGCCACTACTTGCACCATCAAAAATGTGTTTCCAAGGAAACGAAGGGACATGGGTGCCCATTATGTAGTGAGTCATGTCGATGACACTACATTTGCACGCACTCTCCTGGATAATGGATCCTCAATTAATTTGATGCCAACAACCCTCTACGAGCGGCTAAATCTAGGACCTCTTAGGAAATCCAGAGCTCTACTTTAGGTTGCAGATAAATAAACCAAGAGGTCCAAGGGAGAATTGAGGAACATTATCATCAATGTCGAGGGTCAGTATTACATGATGGACTTTACACTCCTTGATATGGAGATCCCTCGAAACTGGAGAGATTCCCAGATAATTCTTGGAAGGCCCTTTCTGAGAACAGCAGGGGCCTTATTTGATTATAAGATCAGGAAAATTCAATTCCAAACTCCAGGCAGAGATGAGGAACTTGAGATGAAACAGACAAGGTGGCAGAGGCAATATTCCGAATCAAGCATCGAGTATACTTCGTTAGAAGCAGATTGTGTTCACATAGACACTGTTTGGCCATGGAGATAGAACCCGGCTAGCACTGATTAGTCCATCTCTGTTGGAGAGAATCTTGTACGTGAGACAGTTTGTGAGATCCTTAGGAACGAACAAAGCGCAGATCATACAGAGAATGCATCCCCCTACATTTTCGATGACACAAAGGCCTAACAGGGCCTGTCAGTCCTTCTCTCTTTAGGACAATCATAAGATGACGATGATGAGTCGGACATGGCTTTTGCCGATTGCTTGGATACTTTTGACGATCCAACTCCTGAGCTGAGTCAGTTGGTGGCAGTTACTTCAAAGACAGATCCAACCACTACCAACACAGAGCCAAAATTGATTGAGCCAGATTTTCTCGATGACCACACTTTACCTGAGCTCAAACCATTATCCACAACCTCGAAATATGCCTTCCTTCAGGACAAGAGAGGAAATTTCCGATCATCATTAGTTTGTGATTAACCGAAGCGCAGGAATCTTGCTTGCTTGAGATCCTAGAGAAAATCACAAGGAAATAGGTTGGAGCATCACTGATCTCCATGGGATAAACCCTGCTCTGTGTTTGCATCATATCTAACTTGAGAATGAAGCTAAACCCTCTTGCGAATTCCAACACAGGTTGAATTCAAATTTATGAGAGGTAGTGAAGAAAGAAATTGAGAAATGGTGCGACGCGGGTTTTATTTATCCCATCTTCGATTCCAAGTGGGCGGTACCTATCCATATTGTCCCAAAAAAGTCAAGAATTCAGATGACCACAATAAGGACGGAGAGGAAATTGTGACACGAGTACCCATGTCGTGGCATGTCTCTGTGGATTACAGACGCTTGAATGCCGCGACAAAGAAGGATCATTTTCCCCTACCATTTATCGATCAAATCTTAGAAAGATTAGAGGGAAAAGAATTTTTCTGCTTCTTAGATGGGTTCTTGGGCTACAATCAAGTAGCTATCGCTTCTGAGGACCAGGAGAAAATCACATTCACATGTCCCTTTGGTAACTATGCTTTCAGACGCATGCCTTTTGGGTTATGCAACTCTCCCGGTACATTTCAAAGGTGCATGATTGCTATATTCGCTGAGATGGTCGGTGAATTCCTGGAAGTCTTCATGGATGACTTCTCGGTCCACGGTGATTCCTTCGATTCATGTCTTAGAAATCTGGATCGAGTCCTCAAACGATGTTGTAAGGTAAATCTGGTGTTCTCCTGGGAGAAAAGTCACTTCATGGTGACAGAGGGTATTGTGTTGGGGCATGTCATCTCCAAGAGAGGAATGGAGGTGGCCCTGCCAAGATGGATGTGATCAGACGACTCCAACCACCAACCAATGTAAAACAGTTGCGGTCATTCCTCGGGCATGTTGGATTTTACAGAAGATTTATTAAAGATTTTTCAAAGATCGCCCGACCGCTAACTGAGCTTCTAGGCAAAGACATGGAGTTTATTGTTGATCACAAATGTCTTGATGCCTTTAAGCGACTTCAAGGAATGATCATGGATGCCCTAATCCTACAAGCCCCAAATTAGTCTCTACCTTTTGAGATCATGACAGACGCCTTAGATTTTGCTGTTGGGGCTGTGATAGGACAGAGGTGGGATGGTGTCCCGTTTGCTATACACTACGCCGGCAAAGTGCTTGATCTCGCTCAACGTAACTATACAGTGATCGAAAAAGAAATGCTTGCGGTAGTGTTTTCCTTGGATAAGTTCAGATCTCATCTCATCAGATCTAAGGTGATTATATTCACAGATCATACAACACTACGATACCTCATGGAAAAGAAGGATGCAAAGGCGCATCTTCTTAGGTGGATTTTACTTATCTAGGAGTTTAACTTAGACATCAAAGATAAACCTGAAAAGAAGAATGTAGTGGCTAATCACCTCTCCCGTCTCGAAACTCTTGATACTTCCGATTTACACCTATTCGAGACCCCTTTCCGTACGAGTCGGTTTTTGTTATCGACTCACTCCCATGGTACGTCAATATAGTGAACTATTTTGTCTATAAGAAAGTTCCCGAAGATTGGCCCAAGAGCAGCATAGACCGACTCAAGTCCAATTCGAGACATTACCATTGAAAAGATCCGATCCTTTTCTTTGAAGGACCGGATTGTTTCTAGAGGAGGTGTATTCCTTAGGAGGAATACCAGAGTGTCCTTACTTTTTGCCATAGCCTGGAGGCAGGAGGATACCACTTCGGGAAGAGAACCGCATGGAAGGTATTACAGTGTGGCTTATAATGGATGACTTTGTTTCGCGATGGTCTCACTTTTGTGAAGTCGTGTCCACTATGCCAGCGAATGGGAGGAACCGTTGATTCCAAGGATGAGATGTCAATGCAGCCTGTCATCATTTGAGATGTCTTTGACACATGGGGCATCACTTCATGGACCCATTCCCGATTAGCCATGATTTTGAGTATATCCTTGTTGCGGTGGATTATTTGTCAAGGTGGGTGGAGGATATCCCGACCCGAGCCACAGACAACAAGATTGTCTATAATTTATCAGAGATCATATCATTTCTAGGTTCAGGATCCCCAAAGTATTGATATCCGATGGGGGTAGCCATTTGTGAACATAGATGTAAAGAAACTTGTGAAGGATTACATCATCGAGCACTGTGTCGCTAGTCCTTACCACCCATAGACCAATGGCATGATAGAGGTGTCGAATAGGGAGATTAAGACCATATTGCAGAAGTTTGTCTGCCCAGACAGGAAGGACTAGTCTCAGATTTTGGACCAAGTCCTTTGGGCTTACAGGACTGCTTACAAGACACTATTAGGAACCTCCCCATTCAGAATGGTATTTGGAAAGCCGTGCCACTTTCCCGCAGAGTTAGTGCATAAATCTGAATGGGCAATTATGAAGATCAATTGGAACACACACCTAGGGCAGAAACATAGATAGATGGATCTGAATGAACTTGTGGAGATCAGAAACCGAGCATACGACAACAGTTTGGTATACAAGGACAAGGTAAAGCATTGGAACGATAGATTTATCAAACGAAAGATCTTTGTTCCTGGACAGAAGGTATGGTTGTTCAATGTGAGGCTGAAGGTTTTCCAAGGAAAGCTCAAATCCAAGTGGAAGGGTCCATTTATAGTCCGTGTTGTGCATGAAAGTTGATGTGCAGGGACCTCAGATCTTACAGATGGAGCACAAACATCCCTAGTAAATGGACAACTGCTGAAACATTTTGTCGAATCAAATGAACAGTTAGTCCATGTTGAGGAGATTGTTTTCATGTGTGAGGCAGACTCAGAAGACACACATAGAGCCGCGCATCAAGCCTTGCAACACTGATCTCTAGCCATCAGCATCATAAAAAATATTCAGATCATGATCTATCTGTACATACTCACTCCTTCTTGCATATATTTTCTTTCCCTCCCTCCCTTGGGATTCTTATCACTTGCCCCGTTTCCATATCGTTTCATTTTATGGCTATACTTAGGATGATCAAATCCTAAGTATAGGGGGGAGAGTGACCCGAGTCTCTACATCATTCTCTATACATTCTACAGATCCCATCGGTTCTGACACTCACTCCTGTCCTAGCCTTAGGCTGACCAGAGCCTACGTATAGGGGGAACCGATGCCCATCATGTATATAAACTCATCCATTTCCCTTCTTAACCTCGCCCGCCCCATTTTTCATCTTCTTCTACACTTAGGCTGCCAGAGCCTACGTCTAGGGGGCGGAGCGAATTCTATACTTTTTGTTATTTTAGCTCTCCTACGCTTAGCATGAGCTATGTCTTTTTGCTCGTTTTTCGTGCTCTGAGGACATAGCACACACAAGTATAGGGGTCGTGTATATATTACATATATACTTTACCCATAGCTCGTACTTTCGTGTATTTTTGTGTATATATTATGCAATAATTACGGGGTGGGTAAAAAAATTTTAAAAAGAAATAATATTTTATTGTAAAATACATGTATACTTATAAAATTCTTGTAAAATTTGTTGTAAAATAGGAGGTATACCAAAAAAGAGAGAGAAGGCTTCTTATTTACCCTTGCATATCATCCTTGCATTCAAAAAAAATTGTGTCTTGCACTTCATTCGTCTACATTGCATGTCATCTACATCTCGTATACAATGTGAAAAGTTAGTGGGTTCTGAACCAAGTAATGAATAGAAGTTGAGGATGGATTTTATTTGACCTTAATCTACCTAATTTCAGAGGAACCTTAAAGGAATTAAAGTTAAGATTTTTTCAGGTCAAGTGACTTAATTCTTTGAGTCTGTAAGTCTATGTTCACATGTCATCTTGACTGGTCTAAGTAGAATGTTTTACACATACACACACACATACGATTCTTTTAGACAGTGACCTAACTTGGACAAGCACCATGCACGCAACTCTTCATTGATTAGGTGGTGAGGAGGTTGAATCCTTTGGCTTGGAATAGCACACAGGTGAAAAAATCCGTCGTCCTCTAGGGAGGGTAGTGCATCTCAACCTAGTCTAGTGGTGTTGACGTCTAAGGACAGGATGTCGTGGGTTGCAATAATGCTTCAAAAGAGGGATAGTCTACTGGCTCAAGAAGAAAAACTCTCGATGTACATGCTACACCTTGTATATATGTCAAAAAAAAGAAAGAATAAAAGAAAAAATGCAGAATCTCCAAAAGTGGACATGCCTGATTGAAAAGTAAAATGCCTGCCGGAGTGTATATACAAGTATAGATAAACAAAAAGAGCTTCAAAGCTTGTGGCTGGGTGACTTGGCTATACAGGTCAAGCATCTTAGGATAGGTAGCTACACTACACTAGCTACCATTTATTCTTCTCTCCACCCCCTCTTCTTGAGTTGGTCGCACTTGAACTTAGAAGAGAATACCCCACTCCTTGAGGAAAGAGTTGCTAAACCGGGGAATTAGATTAGCCTTATTAGAGGAGGCTGTTTCATAGCCATTTCTGATGTGGAGAGCTATATTTCACTTATATAGTACAAGTAAGATTCATAGTCATCAGAATTTGCGTATGGGGATCTGTTCTGACCTGACTGTTGAGGCGACTTGAATACGAGACTTGTGGAACTTAAAGGCTGTTTGGTCTTAAAGGTTGAATTAAGCTCCATTTTCACCTTTTGTTCATGATCTTGGTATGGAACCCAAAATCATTTCACTTTTGCTTTTCATTGTAGTTGCTTGGGGATTAGCAAGGTTTAAGTATAGGGGGTTGATGAATCTGTGATTCATCACTCTAAAAGTTGAAAATAGAGCTTTGTTCCCAAGTAATTATCTGCATTTCATCACTTATATTACATAACTAACATTCATGCATGTGTAAATAATGTATTCATTTTAGCATTCATATTTGCATTAAGGAGCCAAATTCACTTGTAAATATTCACATGTATATTAGCTAAAATCACATATTTGTGTGTATATATATATATTATACTAACTCCAAATCTAATAAAATCAACTTTATAGCATATATATTACTAACACTAATAAAGGAAAAATATCAAAAAAATACTAACTTGTAAAATTGTCCAATAAAATCGAAATCCAAGTTTAAGACTATGAACCTTAAAATGCGCATATCTCTCTCATACAACGTCCAATTTAGGTCTACTCACTTTTAAAGTAATATACATTCAAAGACCTTCAAAACAAGACTAATTTCATGAAATCAGACATCGTATGTGAAACTTGGGTTTTGAGCCCCTATTGTATATTGTACATATTGACCATAATACCCTTCATTTTATCTTTTTTTTTAATTTTCTTAATTATTAAAAATCCAAAAAATAGATTAAATTATAAATATTCCTTTCATAGTTTCTCTATTTTTATTTTGATTTTTCTCTTATTTAAAAATAACAAAAAAATCTCCAAAAGATAAAACGTGATATCTTATACCTATGAGATACCACCCAAAAATAGTTTTTGTACAGATGACTTTCTTTGATTTTTTATTCTTTACGGAAGTTGTAGATCTCGTCAAGACGAGCAACTTTAGTGCTGACCACTTTTTGATTTGACCTATTTTGTTATTTCTTTTTTTATTTTTCTTTAGATTTAAATTTAGATTTATCTGTGAGCAACACGTGGCAGCTCCTGGAGCCGCCACGTGTCACCCATTTTTATTATATTTTACTTATTTTATTTTATTTTAAATACTTTTAATTTTATTATTATTATTTTAAATAATTAAAATAAGTGCCACGTGGTCGCTCCTGGACGCACCACGTGGTGCCTCTTTCTATTACCCGGTCACGTGCCAGCATGTGACCACACCTCCCTTCCATCTCGCATTGTGCAGTCAAACCGCACACCTCTCCTCCTTCTTCCGTGACCCACGCACCTGCTCGAGCCTCCGCCTTTCCCTCTACGCCCCCTTGCACGCAACTGCAGCTCCGCCCCACTCGGCCACCCGCTTCCTCCGCGCAACTGCCCGCGTACTCTTTCTTCCCCTCTCATGTTCTCTCTCCTCCCCCGTGAACGGTTCCACCAATTCTCACACGACCCGCACATCTCGACCTCCACCCCAACTGCCTATAAACAGTGATGGTCGACTCCCATTCACATGATCTGCCATTCATCTAATGGGGAGAGAGCAAACTCCCAGGAAGATTCAGTGATAGTGGAGTTTTGCTACGGTCGAGCGAGAACCTCCTTTCTCTGGCGAGATCCAAAGGAGGAGCACCTCCTTTGCTTCAGCAGCTCCCAGCTAGTGTTAAGCTTCATGTATCCCTCCGTGCACTCGAGGCAAAGACCGTCTAGAGCTTTGAAGATCTAGCTATTCCAAGAGACCCCATCCACATTCCAGGTACGTTCTCTTCTTCTCTTTCTCCCCTCCCAGATCCTCTGTTTCTCCTTCTTCCTCCTTCCTCTTTATTTTCTCTTTCTTCACCACACCTTCATCCACTCATCAAATCACCGAACAAATTGTGTTTCTACAAACAAATCACTCATAGAGATTCTAACGGTGATTTTTAACGAAATTTTCGAAGTGATTTTATGGATCGGTTTATCTAATATTTAAAACTAAACAAATTCAAGGAAATCCCCTATTAAACAGGGGATTCTTGAACACAATCGCCACTCAATTCTGCACATTCCCCCTGCTCACGTGGTTCCATACTCTCAGGTCATTAGCCACTCCCGTCCTCTAGCCGTCGGTTCGCAGACAACAGCTACCTTCCATCACCATTGCCATCCCTCTTGCGTTCAGCCACCCACGGCATCCACCAGGACCCGCACCACCACCCAGCCACCATGCGCCAACCCCACGCATGCCCAACCTCCCATCGATGCTCTCCTGTGCACGAGGGGAAACACCCTCCTCCTACGGTCGTTCCCCCAGCACCGCCGACCTCCAGCTCCTGTTGCGCATCCCGCGCGCAGGCACGAGGCCCCCTGCATAATTCTCCCCCTGCGTCCTTCAACCAGCGGCCTGCGTCCAGCCGTGCGGTAGAAGATGTGCGTGCGCCTCCAGCAGGAGGTCCACCACTCCGCGTGAGCCTCGAAAGCAATTGTATGCCTGAGCTTCCCCTCGACGTGCCAGGAGCTTGCATGCCATTTCAACCTCACTTGCGAAGCACGTGAGTTTTAGAAGAGTTGTAGTCTGCCCCTTCTGATTTTTGCAAACCTTAAGCACGTCCAACATTCCAAGAGGCACGTGCTAAGCATGTGCCCCCTTGGAAAATTTGTGTATACACTTCCCCCTGGGACATTTGCATCCACACCCTATGGCATATAGGTAATTGCATTATAATCCGTCAGCATATTTTGTTTTAATCAATTTAATTATGTATTGCATATACACCCTTATGTTTGCTTGTTGATTTGAGCATCATTTTGCATCATTTCTTCCTTCTAAAAATTGATCATTATAGAGCAATATCCGCTCTACCATTATGAAGAATTGTTATATTTTTTTGAGTATTGATTTATTTAATATAATTATCTTGGTGGAAAATGACATATTTTACCCATTGTTGTTATTAATTGATTATTAAATTAATCATTGCTCTAAAAATTACCAAAAATTCGTAGTAGGTATAACTTGAGTAGTTCTATTTTGTGCCCAAAATTCACATTAATTGCACACATAACTAGGATGTAATAATTTAATTAGTGTTTCGCTTATTTGATTTTTAATAAGTCACAAATTATTTATTTTTGATGTTTAGTAATTTTCCTGGATTCATCTCACATAGAAGTATCTAGGATAATTTTAATCTCTGAAAATAATTTAATTGGTATTTATTAAAATTAATTTTGCACAAATCACCTTGCATTTATATTTTATTTGTAATTAATTCACATAGAGTCAGAAAATTCCAAAAAAATGCATTAACTTAATTTCATCATTATTCATCTTCTATCTAAGTTTGAGGATTTTTGGAAATGATTTGATTGAAATTTACATTTTAACCCCCGAACTGGTTCGAAATTGCATTTGCTTTTATCACTTGCATTCAAAAATACAAAAATATCCCTCTTTGAGAACCTAACATCTAGATAGACTGGATATTAATCTAAGGAAAAAGCTGCCTCCCTGAGTTCGACCTTGGGCTTGCCCAAGTAAAAAAATTTACGCTTAATTGAGAAATTACTTAAGTGGTTTTTGATAAATCCAATTTTGCTCGACTGCAACGAACACATGAAATTTAATCGCTAAGGGTGAATTCGGGTTTTTTAGTTAACTGCCCATAATGATTTATGAATCAATTCCATTGGCAGGTGGCATGGTTTTTCATATACAAGGCGATAGGGCGACATGCCCAATGGAAACTTGTAAGTGGTTCAGTATGCCCAAAGGACTGGGTCCAAGAGTTGGGACCAATTTTTCCGTCTTGACAAGCTTCTGAGGATCATCGATTTCTCTATTAGATAGTTCTGCCATACCATTGGTCTGAGGATGGTAAGGAGATGCAACTCAGTGCTCGATCCTATACTCCTTCCTTAGTTTCTTGACCTCTTTGTTAATGAAGTGACTACGCCCATCTGATATCAGTATCTTCAGAATCTCAAACCGCGATATGTTATTTTCTTTCAGAAAGCAACACACTGTATGACTGTCTGTTGCTCAAGTGGGGATAACTTCATCCCAGCGATTCACATAATCAACGACAAGAAGGATGTGCTCGTATCCCTGACTGTTAGGGAAGGGTCCCATGAAATCCCTCCCCCAAGTACTGAATACATCGGCAATATGAATGATCTTCAGGGGTATGGAATCTTTACATGTAAGGGTACCTTTCAATCTCGAACAGTCAGTGCATTGTTTGAAAAATGCTACAACATCCTTAAATAGTGTAGGCCACCAGAGGCCACACTGCAATACTTTCGTTGTCATTCTGTCTTCGGAGTGGTGTCCACCAGATTCGAGCAAGTGATGATGCTCGAGGACACATTGTTGCTCCTTCTGGGGAATGCACCTTCGCCAAATACAATCCGCTCCTTCCATGAATAAGAGAGGATCTTCCCATTGGTAGAAATGGATTGTTGAAAAGAATTTGTCCTTCCGAATCTTCATCCATTCATGTGTAACTACGCATGAGATGAGGTAGTTGATAATATCAACATACCAAGGGAGTGAATCTACTGCTAGAATTGACTCGTTAGGAAAGGTGTCTGTGATGGGTGCACTACTTAGTGGAGGATCTTGCAGCTCTATTCTGGAGAGGTGGTCTGCTACCACGTTTTGAACTCCATGCTTGTCCTTGATTTCCAAATCGAACTCCTGGAGGAGAAGGATTCATCTGATCAGTCTAGGCTTGGCATCCTTCTTCTACTGTAAGTATTGGATAACAGGGTGGTCAATGTAGATCGTGACTTTTGATCCAAGCAGATAGGATCTGAACTTCTCAAGGGTGAATACCACAACCAGCAATTCTTTTTTTGTCACAATGTAATTTCTCTGAGCTTCATCTAATGTTTTGCTGGAATAATGAATGACATAGGGCACCTTGTCTTTCCTTTTGTCCTAGGATAACCCCAACTGCAAAATCTGACGCATCTGTCATGATCTCAAAAGGAAGAGACCAATCATGCAGCTGTAGGATTGAAGCTTGAGTAATTAGCTCCTTCAACTAATTGAATGAGAGGAGAACTTGTTGATCAACATTGAATTCCATCTCCTTGCACAATAATTCTGTAAGAGGTCGGGCGATGCGGTTAAAATAACAGATGAATCTTCTGTAGAATGCCACATGCCCCAGAAAGGACCTCACATTCTTGAATGTCTGAGATTGCTTGAGATTGGCAATCACATCTACCTTTGCCGAGTCAACTTCCATGTCACGTTTTGAAATGATGCGACCCAACACAATCCCTTCTGTGACTATAAAGTGGCTCTTTTCCAATGATAATACCAGATTGACTTCACAACATTTCTGAAGTACTCTGTCTAGGTGCTCAAGAAAAGAATCAAAGCTGTCACGATAGACGGAGAAGTCGTCCGTAACACCTAGAGAAAACTGCCTACCATCTCGGTGAAAACTGCAAGCATGCATCTCTGGAATATCGCTGGTGTGTTGCACAATCCAGAGGGCATTCTCATGAAAGCACAAGTGTCGAACGAGCAAGTAAAGGTTGTTTTCTCTTGATCTTTAGGGGCGATTGCCACTTGGTTGTGCACAGAGTACCCATCTAGAAAGTAGAAGAACTCCTTGCCAACCAGTCTTTCCAAAGCTTGATAAATGAACGGCAAGAGGAAGTGGTCCTTCTTAGTTGCTGCATTTAAGCGGTGGTAGTCAACGCATACACGTCGGATGTTGGTATCCGAGTAGATATCTCCTCTCCTATGTCATTTGTAACCACAACGAGTCCTTATTTCTTTAGAACTACATGAAGTGGGCTCACCCATTTGAAGTCAAAGATGGGATAAATAAATCCCACGTCACACCATTTAAAGATTTCTTTCATAACGACATCCCTCAGATTTGGGTTCAGTCTCCTCTGAAACTCGCGGGATGGCTTGGTATCTTCTTATAGGTAATTGGTGTGAGCACAGAGCAAGATTTATCCTGCGGAGATCGGAAATGTACCAACCAAGTGCCTTGCGGTTTTTCTTTAGAACCTCGAGGAATGGTGAGTGGAAGGGATTTTCCGATCTGAGACGCACACGGGTGGAAACATTCGTCCTCATCTAGGGAGGGGGAAGTGCACCCCAACCTAGTCCAGTTGCCATGAAGTCTAAAGATAGGAGAGTATTGGTTGCAATAAAGCTTCAAAAGAGGGATAGTCTTCTAGCTCAAGAGGAAAAACTCCTTATGTAAATGCTATTGTAAATAATATGTTGAAAAAAAACTCTTCAAAAAGTGGACAGGTCTGCAAATAAAAATAAAATGCCTGCTGAAGTATATGTATATATGTTGTATAGAAATAAGCAAGCTTGAGCATCAAAAGTTATACCATGTGAGCATGCAGCTGGATGACTTGACTACACTGGTCATGCATCCCAGGATAGGTAGCTACACTGGCTGCCGTCCATTCTTTTCTTCACCGCCTCCTCTTGAGTTGGATGCCACTTGAACTTAGAAGGGAATACCTCGCTCCTCGAGGACAGAGTGCTGGATTGGGGAATCATTGGGTTGTCATTCTGGAGAAGTCAGTTCCTTTGTCATTTCAATTGGTGAGAGCCACTATCACTTACACCGTACAAGTCAGCTTCATAGTCATAAGGGTTTGTGTATGATGTAGGCTAGTTTTGACCTGGCTATTGAGTTGGGCTGAACCAAGTTCTGTGACTCTCGAAGGCTGTTGTGTTTTAAATATGGTTCCCAACCAGGTTCCACACACATTCTCACATCAAGGTCTAACCTGAGCTCCAAACTTTGATTTTGTAAGGACAAGTTTTACAATTGAAAGCAATTCTATTCATTCTTTCTTTTCTGTTTTCTTTTCTTCATTACTCTTTTTATACTTATTGCATAAGTGTTTGCTAGGGACTAACAAAGGCAAGTATAGGGGGTGATGAATCTCCATTTCATCACCTTTATTCTATCATTTTGACCTTAAAAACCCTAGCTAATGCATGTAAATGGCATTAACTTGTACAAAATAGCATCCATTATTTATTACATTTATTGTGTAAATAATACTGTTTTTAATGTCAAAAAATTAGAATAAAAAGAAGAAAAGAAAAAAGAAGATAATATTGAAAATATTTTATGACCCTAAACCCCGAGACCAAGTCAAGAATTGAGTTGGTCGACAAGGAATAAAGTGAGGGGAGATAAGGGCCAAAATATAGTATAATTTCCATTTATTCATTCATTATTTATGCATTTTTGACACATATTTTATTCTTTATTGTTTATTCATCAAATAAAGAAACTTTATACATAAAAGGTGTAGATAATAATGTAAATAAAAATACAAAATTGAGTTTGTACAAATATAATACACTGTGTATATTTTATACACAAAATAAAAATCCAGAAACCAAACTTCACAGACCCATATCTTTTAAATAAAAACTCAAAACATATCAAAATCACTCTAATTGTATATAACTTTTCACAAGCTATTTAATGGTGGTGGTTTCATATTTTTCGGAGTTACTGTGTGAACGTTAGGTTTTGAGCCCTCATTGTACATTCTACCGATTAAAATATTCATTCTATTCATCCCTTATTATTTTTACAAATTCATATTTTTATAATTTTGTAAATATTATTTATAACATATGTGCATTAAAATATAATCAAAAGGAAAATGCAAAATAAAATTAGTCTATGAGAATACATAGCCAAAATACCTATGTCATATATGTATATAAATAAAAGAGAAATACATTCTTTCATTCCTTTATTCTTTATATTTTTATAATATTGTAAATACTATTTATAATCTATTAAAAATATAAAACAAAAATAAAAATTATAAAAATACATTAAATAAAAAGATGTACATAAAAACATAGGTAAAATATCTATAAATATACCTACAGAATATACATATCTATTTATTTAAGTGTAAAATTACATCATACAAATGAAATAAAAATATATTTATACTCACAAAAATAAATTGTAAATATATGAAATAAAAGAATAAAATAATACATTAAAATATACAAAATAAAAATGTATAAAACATAGATGAATATGCCTATAAATACACTAATAAAAATTTAACTACTAATAAATATAGCCAAAAATAAATAAAAATCATAATAAAATACTACATAAAAATAAACATTTTTTTATTTTATACTCGAAAAATAATAAAAGCATTTATTATTTTAAATAACTATTTTAGAATAAAATGATTATTTTGTCCTGTAACGATCCCAACTGGACCAATCACAGGGCTTTGATGGTTGACCCCTGGTCAACTGTCCCCTCAGTGCCTGCTCGTGTCAGAAGTGTGGTTTCTTCGCGATTTACTCCATTTTTCCTGCATGATCCATCGATCATTCATCTTCGACTCCTTCAGAGACAATCATCTTGGATCATCATAGATCCACGCGAGATCTTTAGATCCCTTGTACATAGCCTCGATTCATCGATTGGCCCCGGTCAATAAGGGTGCTTAACAAAGTCTATAAATAATACCCTCCACCTCCTTCTTCAAATTTGGTCACCACTAAAGCCTTGCGAGCCCTGGTTCAGCACCTTGGATTGTTTCTCGTGATATGGGTATCAATTTCCACGCTTAGCTGAGCTCAAGGAGCAAGGGGGTGCACCCATGGCTGTCGTCGCCGACAACCCTGCTCCCTGGTCAGCCCAGGTATAAGAGCTGCGTATTTTTAATTTACTTTGCTTAATATTATCTTAGCTTCTAATTTTAATAGTTAGTTTAGCTTCTAGATGGTTAGATTAGCGTAATTTAATCCGCACGTACTTCACCGGAGTTGAGCTTCGGCGAGCTCCTTCGCGTGCCATGACATCCGCTCCGTCATCTATTCCACCCCCACATCATTCCCTCTTCACTTCCCTTCACCCCGGGCACTCCCGTTCCCCCAGATCCTTGGTGAATCTGGAGATCCACTTCTCCACCTCCCCCGTTCGCCGGAGAAGTGCCACCCACTCCACCTTCCGTCCAACCTCGCCCAATAAGATGCCCGGACCTGCCTTTTTTCCTTGCGAACTTTCATTGCAGGTCTGGAGGGTCAAACGAATCCAGATGGAGTCGAATTTTGTAGGATCAAGACACATGTGACTCTCGAGCTTCATCGTCCTTGCAGAGGAGCTCCGGTCAACGTCGAGGTGCTCCGCCAACATCAGCACGTGAGGACCACCATAGGCAACTCTTGGACCATCTTCGAGCTTCAAAGGACGCCGGAGGCGCGATGGAGGAAGGATCAAAGCTCACCTCAGGTGAGTTCTTCCCCTATTCTTCCTTGACGCTTCAGCACCGTCGGATCAGATGCAGATGCCAGGTCGCAGCAGAGCCATCGGATCACGCCAAGTCGTCACCGTCCGATCATCCCAACTGATCTAATCTCAGATGTTGATCCACAAAGCGTCATCGGTCGCTGGATGAGCAACACATGGCAAGTGAGAAGACATCGTTGTTGGATGGCACGCATATGGGGTAATTTGCATGTCTTCCCCCGCTATTTTTGTATTTAATATTTAGTCCTATAAATAAAGTATAAAGTGTTAAATAAATGGATTTTTGCATATAGGACCCTGAGCTTCTTGTAATTACAAATAAGTCTAGTCTGTCACCTCACGTGTCGTCCCACATGGGGTGGTGAAATTGTAGGGACACCCCTGTCTGTTTTTGTATTTATTTTTAGTCTATTAAATTGTAGATGATGTTTTAATTTTTTAAAATTGCTGGAAGGCCCCTGTAGTTTATCATATTTGCATTTAGGTCCCTCGCAACGTGCGTCACATGTTGTCCCACTTGATGGGTAAATTGCATGAGCACCTTGGTGAGTTTTGTAATTGTATATTGGTATTTAAAAATTAAAGAAACGTTGTATACTTTTGACATTTTTTGCATTATGGCCCCTATCTTTTATTTTATTTGCAAATATGCCACTACTAGGATACATATTTTTGTATCTTTATCTATTTATTAAAAATACCTATTATGCTCCTAAAAATCCACAAAAATATGATTAATGCTTTGTGCCTCATACTTACATGCCCTTATTTTTAATTGGCATTTTTGCATTTTATCCATTTATTAAACTTAAAAAGGAGCATAAATAATCCCTATGTAGATTATAAAATACCAAAAAATATTAAAATGTTTTGAAAAATTCCAAAAAATTATATATAGTATATTTTAGCATTTATTGAGTCCAGAAAACAAAACCCCCTAAAAATATAAAAGAAAATTATAAAAATCAGAAAGATCTAAAATCCAACAAAAAAATATATAAATTCCAGAAAAATACCAAAAATAAGTTTTTCTTTTTTATATTTATCTATATGTTATTATTTATCTATTAAAATAAATTTGGGAAATTTAAGGACTTATTTATTATTTTTAAAACCCAAATCAATTTTGGGTATTTTATTAACCCCATATTTGGGATAGTTTTGGCCTTTAAAAATACAAAAAACTAGCACAAATTCCAGGAAAATATCAAAAAAATAGAAAAATATTAAAATCACAAAAATATATTATTTACTATATTTTGACTTTTTTACATATTTTTATCTATATAGTAGCTATGTATACCTTATATTGTATTTATACACATACATAAACATGTATATATATATTATATCAAAGAGAAATAAAAAAAGATAAAAATAAAAAAGAAAATAAAAACTAAAAAATTAAAAAGGAAAAATATATAAAATCAAAAAAATAATAAATAATAAAATAATATATGTAAAACTAAAACCCACAAAAATATCTATATAAATGAATGACTCGGTTGTACACAAATAACCTTAGATTACCTGTTTTACTCTCTGTTCTTCGACCTCTACATACTTGCCTGCTATGCATTTTATGGTAGAGATAATAAATTTTAACCTCACTTGTGCTCTTCATTGCCTTAGTATTATATTATAGGTTAATTGTTGAATAACCAATGATTTCATCTGAGGTCAAATCAGCGACTATCTGTCCGCCTTGTGGATTGACACGACTTCAGATCGATTTTCCCAGTTATCAGATGGCGTCGTTGCCAGGGAGCGATGAGCGTAGCCTATTTTTACAAGTCATTTCTGTATAGATATTTACCTGATTTATTGATTCATTATTGTAAATATTCATTAATTTATTTCCTATTATTTCTTTGATTATTGTTTTAAATATTCATTAATTTGATTATTTGATTATGTATGCTAATGACATCTTTTTACGACTTTGTTGCGAGGGCCCGCCACGCGAGGACGGCTTCTTCGGAGGCCGATGTAGCCAAGACTGGAGGAGGCTGGTCTTCTCATTGTGACCAGCTGGAGAAGCAGCAAGGAAGCAAAAAGAACAAATTAGCTTAGATTTAATTTAAATATTCATTCATGTAATTTATGGTGAGAGAAAGACATTTTTGGCATGTAAAATAACTCGGACTCTACTCTTCACAACGAGGTCCAATACCCGGGTGTCTGTTCACCTGGGGGCCTCGTCGCAGTTTTCCACATTTTCTCGCCTTCTTTTATTTTGTTTTCTGCAGTTTTGAGCTTTCTGTCTTATTTTACTTTATTTTGTGTGCATAGAGCCCCTAGATTTAGGCTGCTTGACTCGGTAAATAGGTCCACATCTTAATAAGAATGCATGTTCCTATAGTCTATTACATATGGATCTAGTCAAATTAATTTTGTTAGTAATTCAGATCTGAGATCGTGTGCCTCTAGAGGTCGTATACATCACGTGCAGGACACGTTGTGGTGAGCACCGATCGGCATCAGAGATCGGGCCTTGGTCTCATTTCTGAATAATGAGCTATTGGTTCTTCACGAATAATAGTAGCTACTATTTAGTACGATTTCATCGATTGCACACTGCCATGTAGATAGGTTTAAAATTTCTGTTTTGCATACCGCATGGAGAGAGCTAGGATGCACTGTAAGTCTTCTAACTCAGCATGCATCATTAGGATCAATGATGAGATTTGCATCATTGAATCGACTTGCACGGCTTTTCCGCTATCTCCCTCTGATTTCGAGCACTAGGACTTAAATGAAAATCTACAAAAGCATTAGGCGTTTGTATGAAAACAGACTCACAAAAGTGAAAACCCAAAAATTAAAACAAGGGGACTGCTAAATAAACTTTGACCTTAAGTAAAATCCGTAATAGATGATCATTGTTCTGGGTTCATAATTGTTTTCAGGTACTTTCGGAGGGGACTAAAACCCCTCCCATGAGCGAGGCATGTCCCATAAGGAATAGAGCCCAAATCCCAGTCTGTAACTACCTTGTGTATCGCATGGATTTCCGAAGTAGCGATGCTTCTATCATACGTGACCGAGTAGGGCCTTGTCAATGATGGCGTTCCTGCCTTGTGTGGAACTGAAGTACTGAGCATAGGCCACGCCTTCACGGGGGTGTCTGTCTCATTGGTTTGCATCCGAGTAGGTTCTTGCACACTCACGGGTGATTCCGTTACGAGCGCGAACCGAAGTATTGGTTTCACCTATCAGCTTCCTCTCTCTATTTCTCTGGCTGAGTAGGGATCCAGGAAGGATTACAAGGACCTCAAAAAGTGCAGACTACAGGTTAAAAAGGAGGAGGACAAGTACGAGATACTTTTCTAGCAGTACTCTCTCTCCTATAGGGTTAGCGTGCTAAGGACTTGTTAAAAGATATGCCTGAAATAACAACTCTAAAACTGGAAAGATGATAAGTAGCCAAACCTTTACAGCTTTACATGGAGTGAGTTGGTGAACCCAATTTTGTATTGTGTTTGCATGGATCTAGATTAAGGTTCAAAGACCAAGTCCCATGCGCTTGCGCAAAATTTTGTCATGTGTTTCTTCCTTTGACCCCCGCTCAGTTTGAGCCTTTCTACTATTTTGCATTCCAATTTATTCCTCGGTGTTCACCATATCTTTCTTCCTATATCTACTCCCCTCTTGATTCGCAAAGGCGATCCATGGATGGTTTAGTCGGGATCCTGCCCAACACCTAAATCGATTCCATGGACTTGACCTCGCCAATAATTCGAGGCGATTCCCGAGAACCCGATTCGGACCTTCCGGGTCGATCTCCAGACTCCTCGTCTTCTACCCTTTCTCTTGACCACCCAATAAATCAGGACCACTCTTGTCCCACTTTCGTCGTTGTGAATGAAAGTCGATAACAGTTCATATCCTTTTTCATTCACAACACTCTGGAGTTGACCTTGATTCCAGATTCATCATGGCAGTAGGGATTCGATTGCAAGTTGTTTGATTGGGATTCTCTCATCTTGTAGATAGAAGACAAACCAAGCCCTAGATCCCAATCCAGAATTCGTCTCCTCAGATTCAGACCCTGAGATGGCTCCTCAAGGAAAGGGCAAGGGTCAGCAACCCCCTCAGCCAGAGCAAGGACAGATGCCTGATCAGAATCAAGTCAGTACACAGTTGCTGGCATCTATCCAAGCTATCCAGCAGCAGCTGGCAAAGCAAGACCTAGCACAGACTGCGTTCCAGGAAATGCTGAACGATGTCATGAACAGACCAGAAGGAGGAGGAGGCAGCCAAGGAGGAGGTGGTGGTCCATGTGATGATCTCGATGAGGAAGAGCCTGAACAAGGAAGGCCGAAACCAACATTGAAAGAGACCTACAACCCTGGAGACAGCCATATGACCGAGTGGATCCGCATACCACTGGTGCACGCCCACTTTGATCTAAAGCCTCAGTTCCTCGCTCTTCTCCCTTCTTTCCACAGGAACACCAATGAAGAGCTATACATTCATCTCCAATAGTTTTCACGCATTTGTCTTACTACTTATTACCCAAATGTCCAAATGGACATTGTGAAGATGATGGCATTCCCGTTCAGTCTACTAAAAAGGCCCTCTACTGGGTCAATCATCTGGGAAAGGTTGTGATGACTTGGGAGGAGCTGAAATATGCATTCTTACACAAGTTCTACCCTCTCGGTCGGCTTAATCAGATGCGAGCCCGAATCAGCAATTTTCCTCAGGGTGCACATGAGAGTATCCATGAAGCCTGGGAGAGATTCACAGATCTGCAGGAGAAATGCCCTCACCATGAGACTCCAAGGACCAGCTTGCGCCAACACTTCTTTGGGGCCTGAATGTAGAGAGTCAAAGGCTCGCTGATGCAGCCTATGGGGGTTCACATTTCAATAAGGATGAAGACGTCGTATGCTAGATCTTTGAGGAAATGGCAGAAGGAGAGGCCGCCCTCTCTTCATTCAAGGCATATCAGAAGCAATGCCAGATCCTCTAGAAGCAAGTACACATGGCAGTGTCTTGAGAGGCGGAGAGAGATGAGAGCTCCAACCTTAGCCTTATTGAGGGCCATCTCTCGAATGTCGATATCATTGAGAAGAGATCACAGAACAATGAGAAACTCATAGTCACAGGACCTTGAGAATCTCGATAAACTGGATCAGATTACCAGGCAGTTGGAGCTGCTGGTAGGCACCATCACCTATGTCCAGTCAACAACACCATCTCCAAATGCTCCAGCTGAGAAGAAGGTCGATCTATCACCGCCACATCAGTCTCAGTCGAGCCAACAGCCACCGGCAGTTCAGCACGTGTATTACGTGCAGACACCCGACCAGGGCCAACCGCAACAACAGATGGTTGTCTACTAGTCAGATTTCCTCCAGACGTCAGATCCAACATTCCCACCACCACCCTTGATCCAAGAAGTAAATGGGGTATGGAGCAATGATGCGCAGTTGACTCATCCTATTGGACACCTGCAAGGCCAACAACAAGAGAACAAGCAGTACCACCAACCACAGGGTGGTCATTTTGGGCAGTCCTCGCAGTCGCCGCCACAGTATCACCAGCCTCCCCAGTATGGCAACCAATGGAGGAAAAACCAACACTACCAGCAGCTGTCGTATCGCCATCAGTTGCCTTATCATCAATATGTGGTTGCCCCACCTAAGCAGTATCAGTAGTACCCTCCTCCCTCCTACAATCAGTTTCGGCTTCCTCCACCACTGCAGCACCACCAGTAGTCATTGCCTCAGCTTCCGCACTAGCAGCAACAATGTGGTCTGCACGCTGAATCATTTGAGGCAAATTCAGTGAACCGACCCTAGATTGCTTGGCCAAGCTCGTCAAAGGCCTAGCGGATATGACTAGGAAACTAGATGACCTGACTGCCACTAAAACTACCATTCCAACGCAGGTCGAAGCTAACCCCAACAACTTCAAAAAGAAGGAGCAGGTAGAATGTGATGTCTCGTCTATGCCTATAGAGTCAGATGATTGTACTATTATTTTATCTAATGTTGTAACTCTCAGGAGTGGTAGGGCCTTACCTCCGCCTGCCACCAACAAAGGCGAGAATAAAGCTTCAGGTGAATTGTCATCTTCTACATCAACCGTGTCAGCTACATGGACAAGTGAGGAAGAAGAAGAAGGATGAGCCATTCCAGCTGCCACTCACCACCATCCGCATCAACAAAAAGAACAAAAAAACAGCAAAAACAAAAAGAACAAAAAGAAGATCGTCGCCGAAGTGAAGTCACGCCAGCCTTGGAGGAGCCGCCAGCAACAACTTATCCCACGCCAGCCGACGGAGTGGAGGCCCTACTTTTTGCCCATCTACCAGCACCATCACCTCAGCTTCCAGATTGTACACCTTTTTGTAATCCGGATGTACAACATTTTATGGATGATGATTTAGTTGTAAATAAGAACTCTATTTCAGATTCTAGTAATGTACATATTCCTTTTCCTGATTCAATAGAAAAATCCAAAAAATTGCAAAAAGAAAAAGTGCATTATCTGATATTGGAGTTGTGGATATCATTAATAACTTGACAGTTGAGATTCCTCTGATGAAGGCCATGGAATACATGCCAGCTGTGAAGAAAGGTTTGAAAGAGGTATGTACAAGCAGGCATTGCCCAGCATGAAAGAACAGACGCAAACAGGTTGGGAAGCACGTTCTCACCATGGCCACTGTAGCCGCCTTCAGCAATCTCCCACAAAAGAAGCAGGACAAAGGAGTACCTCTTATCAGTTGCGAGATTTTTTATCAAGTCTTCGAGCGCACTCTGCTTAACAGCAGTTCTTCCATCAACCTTCTGAACTTATCACTACTACAAGAATTTAGGCTAGGTCAGCTCAAGAAGACACGAATGATCCTTCAGTTCGTTGACCGATCCATCAAGTGACGTAGAGGTCTTTTGGAAGACGTTGTGGTAAAGGTGCGGGAAATGCAGTACTCAGTTGACTTTGTAGTCCTTGATATGGACTCTCCCGCACCCTTACTCCAGACTGCTATCATCCTTGGTTGGCCATTCTTGGGCACCTCAGAAGCCGTGGTTGACTATGGGTCTGGCAATATCATGTTCAGCTCGGGTAGCAAGAGAATCACTATAGACATGATCAGCGAGCCGAAAGTCGTGACTGATGATAGCCATGCAGCAGACTGTGACTTTATGGCAGAAATCAGAGATACACCACTCCTTTGGATGATCCATGGACCCAAGAAATCCTCTCTCTAGAGGAGGATTTGGAAAGCATAGTCGACACATGCTTTAATGACATTTGGGAGAGAGAATCCAATGTGCTGATGCACCTTTTTGATCCCAATGCTTCACTCCAGCCCGGACGCGATGAGCCTAGTGCAGAACTGTTTGACACAATACCAGAATCTCAACAAAGTACTAGGGGCAGTAGCTCGGCCAAAATTCAAGCAGTATATCCTACAACCAGTACAGTCTCTGAAGTGACTAAAAAGTTGGCCAGATCAGAACCAGAACTCAAGGCACTTCCAACAGGCATGAAGTATGCTTTCCTTGCGGGTGACGAAAACATGTACCCGATCATCATCGGCAGCAGGCAGACTCTAGAGTAAGAATCTCGACTCCCTGAGGTTCTAGAAAGAACCGCAAAGCATTTCCTTGGCATGTATCAGATTTCCGCGGGATAAATCTTGTGTTGTGTTCACACCATATTTACCGGGAAGAAGATACCCAGCCATCCTGCGAACTCCAAAGAAGACTGAATCCAAATTTCTAGTACATCGTCATGAAAGAAATCACGAAATGGTGTGACACAGGCTTCATTTACCCCATCTCTGACTCAAAATGGGTGAGTCCCTTGCACGTAGTTCCAAAGAAGATTTGAGGCTTACTGTGGTTACAAATGAAAGCGGAGAGGAGATATCTACTCGGATACCGATATACTGGCATTTATGTGTTGATTACCGCCATCTTAATGCAACAACAAAGAAGGACCACTTCCCCTTGCCATTCATTGATCAGGTTTTGGAAAGACTAGCCGACAATGAGTTCTTCTGCTTTCTAGATGGGTACTCCAGGTACAACCAAGTGGCAATCGTCCCTGAGGACCACGAGAAGACTACCTTCACTTGCATGTTCGATACCTATGCTTTCAGAAGAATGCCCTTTGGGTTGTGCAACGCACCAGCGACATTCCATAGATGCATGCTTGCAGTTTTCGCCGAAATGGTGGGCAGTTTTCTTGAGGTGTTTATGGAAGACTTCTCCATCTATGGTGATAGTTTTGATTCTTATATTGAGCACCTGGACAGAGTACTTCAGAAATGCTGTGAAGTCAATCTAGTGCTATCATGGGAAAAGAGTCACTTCATGGTCACAGAGGAAATTGTACTGGGTCACGTCGTTTCCAAACGTGGCATGGAAGTTGACCTGGCAAAGGTGGATGTGATTTCCAATCTTGAGCCACCTCAGAGGGTAAAGAATGTGAGGTCATTCTTGGGGCATGTGGGTTTCTACAGAAGATTCATCCGAGATTTCAGCCGCATCGCCCGACCTCTTACAGAACTTCTATGCAAGGAGACCAAGTTCAATGTTGATCAACAAGTTCTCCTTTCTTTCAATAAGTTGAAGGAGCTTATCACTCAAGCTCCAGTCCTACAGCCACCAGATTGGTCTCTCCCATTCGAGATCAAGACTGATGCGTCAAACTTTGCATTTGGGGTTGTTTTAAGACAGAGCAAAGACAAGGTGCCCTATGCCATTCATTACGCCAACAAAATATTAGATGAAGCTCAAAGAAATTACACTGTAACAGAGAAAGAGTTGATGGTTGTGGTATTTGCCTTGAAGAAGTTCAGATCTTATTTGCTTGGATCAAAAGTACCATCTTCACCGACCACTTTACAACAGAAGAAGGATGCTAAGCCCAGACTAATTAGATGGATTCTTCTCCTCCAGTCGATTTGGAAATCAAGGACAACCCTGGAGTTCAGAATGTGGTAGCAGATCATCTCTCCAGAATGGAGCAGCAAGAGCCTCCGCTAAACAATGCACCAATCACAGAAACCTTTCCTGACGAATCGATTTTGCCTCGTTTCTGGGGTAGTACCGCCACATTGGACGAAGATTCAGAAGGACAAATTCTTGTCGACAATCCATTTCTACCAATGGGAAGATCCTCTCTTATTCAAGGAAGGAGCAGATTGCATTTGGCGCAGCTGCATCCCTCAGGAGGAGCATCATAGTGTCCTCAAGCATTGTCACTCACTCAAATCTGGTGGACATCACTCTGGAGACAGGACGGTAGCAAACGTACTTCAGTGTGGCTTCTGGTGACCCACACTATTCAAGGATGCGGCAGCCTTCGTCAAACGATGCACTGATTGCCAGAGATTGAAAGGCACCCTCACAACGAAGGACTCGATGCCCCTGAAGATCATTCAGATAGTAGATGTCTTTGATGTGTGGGGCATCAATTTCATTGGACCTTTCCCTAATAGTCAGGGATATGAGCACATCCTTCTTGTCGTCGACTATGTGAGTCGCTGGGTGTTGAGCGACCCGAGTGACTAAGGTGAAAAGGTATCAATGGTCGTTGCGACCTCAACCTCTCGGATTGGACTCAATCAAGAAAACTCGAAGACCACCAAAAAAATCAAACAAGTCAAACAAATAACAGTCTCGCTATTTTATTTTACCTAGTATAGCTAACAGGGTCGAACACAAGGAGCACGGATTGGCGAAAACCTACAAAGTAGCTGGGAATCAAAATAAAAAGAAATAAAATATTTTTGGTGGATTTTTAATTTTTTAAATATTTTTATGATTTTTAAATAAGGAAAATGAATAAAAGAAACTAAAAAGGTACAAACAAATAATTATTCAACGCAACAAAAGAGTCAGAAAATTAAAATAAAAATATTTTTGGATTTTATAATTTTCAAGTGTTTTTGGTATTTTTCTCAGGTTTTATGATTTTTAATGAATTTTCTAAAAGTGAAATAAGGCTAAAAATGCAAATCAATGTGCATCCGGAATCTAAAGGCTGTTAAAAAATATGTAAATAGCCTATAAAATTCCAGAACAATTTTATTGTAAACTAGAAATAAAAATCTAACTAAAGAAAGTGAAATTGCATTTTTTTTATTTTTTAAGAATTTTTAATGGTTTTTATAAGTTTTTTAGTGTTTTTAAATTTTAAGGTTTTTATAAATCCAAATCAAACAAAAAGTGGATAAAAATAAAAACACACTAAAACAAAAAAACCACAATTTTTTTGGAATTTTTATAGACTTTTTAATATTTTTAATAGATTTTTCAATTTAGACAGAAGTAAAATTAGAGGTTTTTTAATTTTTAAAAATATCAAACGAAAACAAAATGGGCCCAAAAATTCAAAAAACTTTTTACACAGTGGCAAGGGCCATGTGTCCAAATTTCATGAAGTTTGGGCTAAATTTGCTATTTTATTCAAGCCAATCAAAAGCATACAACACACATGGACTAATATGCAAGACAATAACTTCCAAGGGTCCAATAGCAACACGCGGCAAAAGTATAGGACCCTTCCCGCAATTTACCCACGAATTTTAGCAATGTCGAAACTCAACATTCACAGGGGCATGGATGTAAATACGAAAACTATAAATTCCAATTATAACATCCATTAATTGTAGGGTAAGATATGCAAATGTCACACAAAGGCACGTGTTGATGCACGTACACCCATACAAATAGGAACAAAGTGCAAATATTGAAAACAAAAAGGGCTCACATGCAAATTATCCACAATGTACTATTTATTTAATAGACTAAATAAGAACATAAAGGAACTGCAGGGAAGAGTGCGCAAATTACCCAACCTAAGCGTGCGGGTCACGTGGGTGACAGGTGGCAAACGGTGAATGGCTGGCAACGAACGGTCCTGACGAAGACGGCTGGCGCATCCAACGGCTGGCTGGCAAGATCACGAATGTGGGGCATACGTGGCCGTTAGATATCAGATCCAACGGCCTGCCACGAGCAGGTACTGGACAGTCCAGATGGCAACTGGGAAGGCGGCGAGATCCGTCGATGGAGAAGGCAACTGGACGAACTACTCCCTAGCGAAGGTTCGCCGGAGGACTGGGGGTGCTCTGAGCGTCCGATGAAGAATCAGGAGGTGGGGCTCGACTCGCAACACCCCTTCGCGTCGGGTGGCGGTGGTGGATGATGTCGTCAATCAGATCTCCGAGATGGGCAGTGGGACCTGGACGACCTCCGATAAGGGTGGTCAAGTCGAAATGGGGGATAATCACGCACTCTTTGACCTACAGATGAAAGCTGCTGCTCAGAGGCTTGCTCCGGCGAGGGTTATTTGACGAAACACGAAGGGAAGCAATGGTGGGAGGCGGAGGAAGGTTCCGGCGAAGGCGGCGGAAGGAACCTAGCATAGTCTTGGCTCGGATAGCCTCGATCGGGGTGATCAGACTGCGGAAGGATGATGACGGTGAGCGGGGGAGTCTATCGGAGCGGATGAAGATGGTCGATGGCGCTCCGACCACTGGGTCGGAGCTGACGGATGAAAGATGAAGGATTCGGAAATAATCGAAACTAGGATCGACTGAGAGGTCAACCTGAGGGTCTAAGATCGATCCTGAGCTCTAGGAGGATGCGGCGATGTTGGTCGTCACCTCGACCACGCTACAGTGGGCGGGGAGACTCAAACGTGGTGGCGCTCCGGCCACGTGCCTTGAGCTTCGGCTATAGTCTCTCTCTCCGGCCACCAAAGGAAGCTTCCGGTAGCTGTCACCTATGGGAAGGTCTCTAGGGAAAAAGAAAGGCTTGTGGTGCGAGCTAAGGAGCTGGGAATTGAAATGAAGTCTTTATAGCACTTCTCAGGTGGCGATGAAGGATGGGCACGGGCACGCGAACTGATGCTGATCCGATCTCTCCTAGGGGTCCCCGAGGATCGTGGATCCTAGGGGAAGAAGCAGGCGCAAGAATCGGGGCAAAAGAAGCTAAGATCTGAGTGGAAGAAATTCGAGAAGTTGGGGAGAACTCGGATTCGGGCAACGACTGGTCCGGGAGGGGGGAGTTGATCGGGGGTCAACAACCCCTCTGGACCAATCAGAAAAAGAGACATCGAAAATATTTGTAAATTAAATAAAAATCGAAAATGATTTTATTTTAAAATATTTACAAAATGAAAAATGTTTATTTATTTTCAAACTATTTTTTAGTGATTTTTATTTATTTTTATGAAAAATAAATTTTGTTATATACATTATATTATATTATATTATATACAGGTATAAAATACCAATGTATTTTATATTTTTACTTTTATTATTTTATTTTTGTATAAATACTCTAATTTTATATTTTATTTATTTACAATGCCTATTTGGTAACTTATTGTATTTACAACTATCTACATACTGTTTTACCAAGATTTTTAGCTAAAATAAAAGAATAAAGAGTGATGAGTGAGTATTCATCACCCCCTATACTTTACTTTTGCTAGTCCCTTAGCAAACACTTATTTGAAAAAGAAGTGAAAAGAGAAAGAAAAAGAAAAAGAAGGGAAAGAAGATGAATCAATGCTGATTATTAAACTTGTCTTCATTAAATTGAAGTATGGAGATCAGTCAGATCTTTGGATTATTAATTTTTCGGAACCTTATTTGGACTTCGGTTTAAGAGTTAACAGCCTCTAAGTTCCACTAATCTATAGTCAAGACTCCTCAACAATCCAGATCAGAACAAGTCTACATACACAAACTCTGGTGACTATGAATCTTTTCTTGTACGGTGTAAGTGATGTATAGCTCCCCACCTCAGAAATAGCAAAGTGACAACCCTCCCCAACAAGGTAACTCTAATACCATTGTTTCGCAACTCTTTCCTCGAGGAGCGGGGTATTCCTATCTAAGTTCAAGTTTAACCGGCTCAAGAATAGGAGGAAGAAGAGAATGGACCATGGCCAGTGTAGCCATGTATCCTTGGGAGCTCAACCGGTGTAGCTAAGTCTCCCTGCGGCAAGTTTCATGAGATGGGCATGGGTAACATAAGCTTTTCTTTATTGAACAATATACACTCCGGTGGGTATTTCATTTTCTATCAGACCCACCACTTTTTTGGAGTTATTCTTTTCGCACTTTTTTTGATTTGCATATGTACAACATATCTACATGGTGCAAAATATATACATAAGGAGTTTTTCCTCTTAAGCCAGTAGACTATCCCTCTTTTGAAGCATTATTGCAACCCACAACTCATGTCTTTAAACATCACGGCTACCAGACCAAGTTGAGACGCACTTCCTTCACTATAAGAATAAGAGAGGTTCTGCCTAGAAGTACTACCCTCATATGCTACCCCAAGTCAAAGAAGACTGCCTCCTTACCACCTCATCCGTAGAGAGCTAGGTGTAAAGTGTTGGTCCAAGTATAGCCATTGTCTGTGAGAGTCATGCGTGTGTTGTTAAGTGTTCTACTTAGGATTGCCAAGATGACATGTGATCATAGCCTAGTGGACTCAAAGAATTAAGTCACCATGGACCTGAAAAGTCTCAACCCTAAGCCCTATAAGGTTCCTCTTAGAATTAGGTGGATTAAGATCATAACCAAGCTCCATTTTCAATTTAATTCCAGGCTAGTTTAAATGTCAACTATGATTCAGGAAAAACTACACAAATATTTACAAAAATACAATTTTTACAAAAAATTTGAAAATGTGCAAATTTTTTGAAAAATGTTTGAAAACATGGATGTACGCATGAATGCAAAGTTTTGCAAAATATTTACACACATTTACAAAAGGATTTTTGCAAACATTTTGTTTTTAAAACATTTTACAAAAATTTTGTACTATATACATAATTTTGATATGAAAATATTTACAAACTCTTTACACACAAAAGATTTTTACAAACATTTTTACAAAAATAATTTTGTACATAGCTATGTATGTGCAGAAAAGAATTTTATTTACAAGATTTTTTTAATTTTTATGGATTTTTAAGGATTTTAGCCATTTTATTTATTAACACGCTCACACAAAATACGAGTTATGGCTAAAGTATATATGGAATATATAAGACACCCCCCTATACTTTGCTCGAACGATGTCCTCAGAGTGAATCAAGAGCGATGAAGAAGACATAACTCGTGCTTAGTATAGGAAAGTGAAAAGGAAAAACTATACTACAAAGACGAATAAAAGAATAGAAATGAAGAAGATCTCGGGGTTTCCCCCTATACTTAGGATCAAGTAATCCTAAGTATAGCAGGATGTATACTAAGGGAAATCCGAGTGAGAGTATGTACAGGGTCTACCTCCCCTATACTTGGGGTGAAATATCCCTAAGTATAGGCAGCAAAACAGAGATAGAAAAGAATCAAAAGGAAATCAGAAGTCTTACACCCCCCATACTTAGGGTAAAGTGCACCCTAAGTATAGCATAATCAAAGATGCAAATGGGGTGTTGAACTGAAGAATAGTGTGATATGGACATCTGGATCTATACAAGTCAGGAGAACAGTGATAATCAGGCATGAGATGCAATAGATATGAGTCAAGAGACCACATCTCACGCAAAATGAATAGGGGCAACATCAACGACCAGTAGCTCATGATCTAGATATGGTTTGAGCCGCTGCCCGTTAACACGAAAGGTAGACTCAAATGACAACTCAGATATGTCAATGCTTTCGTTGTCGTGTACCTTTCGGACCAGATAGGGTCCCTTCCATTTGCTCTGCAACTTCCCTGGAAATAAACGAAGCCTGGCATTGAACGATTATACTCTCTGCCCTGGCTCAAACTGCTTGTGGCTGATATGAGAATCATGCCACTCCTTAACTCTCTCCTTATACTGTAGGCTGCTCGAACAGGCGGCATCTCTAAGCTCCTCCAGGGCTGCCAACTCTACCCTCCTCTGATCTCCTATACTCACTGGATCCAAAAGTATATCAGTGACTGCCCAAAGTGACCTATGTCTCAGCTCAACAGGTAAATGGCATGGCTTTCCATAAACGAGGAGAAAGGGAGATGTACCCGAATTTGTCTTGAAGGACGTCCTAGATGCCCACAAGACCGACTCCAAAAGCTGTGACCAATCCTTTCGGTCAGTGTCGATGACCTTCTGCAATATAGTCTTGATCTCCATGTTCGACACTTCAGCAAGACCATTGGTCTGAGGATGATATGGTGTGGCTACTCAATGGTCAATGCTGAACTCTTTAGCAAGGGCCTTTACCTTGTCGTTGACGAAATGAGACCCCCCGTCAGATATCAAAATCGGCAAACAGTCCTAGCATATGCGGTTCGAGCGGGGATGGCCTCAACCCAACGACTCACATAATCTACGGCCAACATAATGTACTCGAATCCCTTGCTCTTAGGGAATGGACCATGAAATCGATGCCCCATGCATCAAAAATGTCACAGAAGTGAATGGGCTACATCGACATCATATCACGTTGTCCACAAGTGCCCAACCTATGACAGTCAGTACACCTCTTTACGAACTCGTCAGAGTCCTTGAAGAGGGTTGGCCACCATAGGCCAGATAGGAGGACTTTCTGTGTCGTTCTCCTCTCAGAGTGATGTCCTCCTGCCTCAAGCTTGTGGCAGTAAGTGAGGACGCTATGGTGCTCCTCCTGAGGAATGCACCGATGCCAGACGCTATCCCCTCCTTCATGATAAAGGACGGGATCCTCCCAATGGTAGAACTTGGCCTTCACGAGGAAGATCTCAAGTCGCTGCCTGGTCCAACCTTGTGGAACTTTCTTGGCAACAAGATAGTTCACAATGTTGGCGTACCATGGGAGAGAGGTGATAGCAAGGATCACCTCATCTGGGAAGGTCTCTGAAATAGGCTCAATTTGCTCAGAATCCTCAAGAAACTCCAATCGGGAGAGATGACCCGCCACCACATTCTTGACTCCAGGCTTACCCTTAATCTCTATGTCAAACTCCTGGAGTAGAAGGATCCATCTGGTCAATCTGTCTTTGGCATCCTTCTTTGTCATGAGGTACCTGATGGCGGTATGATCAGTAAAGATGGTCACCTTAGATCCAATGATGTACAATCTGAACTTATCTAGGGTGAACACTACGGCTAGCATCTCCTTCTCAGTGACTGTGTAGTTCTGCTGAGCGGCATCCAAAGTACGGCTAGCGTAGTGTATGGCAAATGACACTCCATCCCTCCTCTATCCCAGCATGGCCCCTACGGCAAAATCGGAGGCATCCGTCATGATCTCGAATAGGAGAGATCAATCAGGCGACTGGAGGATAGGAGCCTCAACAACTAGACTCTTGAGAGTCTCAAATGATGCTAGACACTTATCATCCACTATGAACTCGGTGTCTTTCGTCAGCATATCAGTCAACGGCTGGGCAATCCTGCTGAAATCTTGAATGAATCATCGGTAGAAATCGACGTGCTTAAGAAAAGACCGTAACTGTCACAAGTTGGATGGTGGACTGAGTTTCCTAATGATATCCACCTTGGCCGGATAGACCTCCATGCCCCTGTTGGAGATGATATGGCCAAGCACCGTCCCCTGAGTTACCATGAAGTGACTCTTCTCCCAAAAAGCATAAGATGGACCTCAATGCATCGCTGGAGGACGCGGTCTAGGCAGTCAAGACAAGCATCAAACCCATCGCCATAGACTGAAAAGTCATCCATGAAGACCTCCAAGCACTCACCCACCATGTCCGAAAAGATGGACAACATGCACCTCTGGAATGTTGCTGGGGCATTACATAGAGCAAAGGGCATCCGTCTAAAAGCATATGTCCCAAAGGGACAGGTGAATGTAGTCTTGTATTGGTCTTCGGGCGCAATGGCCACCTGAGTATCCGGAGTACCCGTCCAGAAAGCAGTAGTGACTCTTCCCTGCTAGCCTCTCTATAATCTGATCAATAAAAGGCAGTGAGAAATGATCCTTCTTGGTGGCCTGATTCAATCGTCTGTAGTCTACACAAACCCTCCAAGAAGTGGGTACCCGGGTAGCGATCTCCTCTCCTGACTCACTAACAACTGTGGTGATGCTTGTCTTCTTGAGAACCACATGCAATGGACTAAACCACTTGGAGTCAGAGATGGGGTAGATAAAATCAACGCTCAACCATTTCGAGATCTCCTTCACGACAACCTCTCGAAGATTCGGGTTCAGTCGCCGCTGGAACTCACGCGACGGCTTTGTGTCCTCGAGATAGATATGGTGGGAGCACAGGGCCAGACTTATCCCCTGGAGATCGACTACACTCCATCCTATCTCCTTGCAGTTCTTTTCAAAAACCCCCATCATACGGGATTCTTGCTCTCCAGTCAAATCCACTGAGATAATGACTAGGTACATCTCATGCTCACCCGCAAGGAACCTATACTTCGGCAATGACGGCAAAGGCTTCAGTTCTGAACAACTGGGTGCTGGCGGATCTGGCCTCTGAAAAGTCTGAGTGAATGCGACCAAATCTGCATGGGAGAAAGACTGCTCGGCTGGTGTGTCTTTGCTCTGAACAGGACCAGCCTCCACCCTAGCTACTGGCTCTGTGGAAGTTAGACAAGGAATCAAATCATCAAACTCTGCCCAATCTATATCTGACTCCGAGGGATCTGAATCTGAATCAACATAATCATTTGTCTCGCGATCGGGAACCGGCTCTGCTGCCTGAAATGTATCCTGGACCAAGAATGTGCTCTCCAAGCCCTCCTCTACTGGCATCTATACATCAGCGGACTCTGAAGGTGAAAGGATGGCTCGTGAAACTGGGTCTACCCAAACTGCCTCATCGTCTGTAATCACAAAATCACAGTCCTGGTGGATGTCTCGCCCTGCCTCTGTCATCTGCTCTGAATCTGAAGGTGGCTCTGAGAATGTTGAATCTCTGGCTCTAGTCTCCTCGATCGTCTCTATTTGTATACTCTGGCCCTTGCCGTGAAAGTATACCTTCCTGCTATCATGATCAGACACTGCCTTGGTTGTGGACAAGAACGTGCATCCTAAAATGATGGGGGTATCGGTCACGAACTCAGGGATCTCCATATCCAAAACAACGAAGTCCACAGGGAATTTCAGGCCCTGAATCGTGACGACAACGTCTTTCAGCAACCCCTTCGACCTCTTGACAGATCGATCAACAAATTGAAGGACCGTCCTGCTCTACCGTAAAGGGACTAACTTGAATCGGTCGAGTAAGGCTGCCAGAAGTAGGTTGATCGATGAATCGTTGTCTAATAGAGTCCGATCGAACCTCTTCTCATGGATGTGGCATCTGACATAGGGGGCTCCTGCATCTGGCCTCTTGGATGGCAGACGGTTCTGGATGGCGAAGCAAGTGGCGCGAGTGAGCACATGGATCTCTGACTGGTGGTTCCTCCTCTTCCTCCGAATGGTGGTTCTGTCTCTGAGGGATCTCTGGAAGAGAGGGATGTGCTCCAAGGCCTCCTGTAGAGTCAGTTGTATATGAAATCGGTCCATCATCTGCTGGCTGAACTCTAGCTGGTGAGACTTTTTTCGATTTTTTTGGTCCCCCTAGCCAAGCGGAGTGCTTGGGGAAAGGGGACGGCTGGATCCTTCTCATATGAAGGACTAGGATCGGGTCTATGCTGCTGTGGCAAAGTAGAATCCATACACAAGTCATCAATCAACATAGATGGATTCGCAAATAATAAACCCTTTCCTTTATTCACAGAATCGTCTTGAGATACATGAGTAGTATGAAATGCAATAGGAGAAGAACTGGTGGCCTCATTACCACCCTCGACATCTGGAATAGCGGCATCAGTACCACGCTTTGGCTCAGCAACAATGGTGGCATCAATACCACCTCCTCCATATGGTGAAGCGACGGCATCAGTACCATTGGTTGGATCAACATACTTGGTGGTGTCAGCACCACCCTCATCATCATGATCATGAGCGGCATCAGCATCGCTCTCCTCCTCGTCTGGCGCTCCTGAAGGTGCATGGGATCGTCGCTCAGACGAGTCGCCGTCGGCTGGCATCCTACCGCTCCTAAGTGTGACAAAGTCAGCATCAAACATGTATGCATAAATATCACCAAGAGAATCACTAGGAGTGGTAACCTCTATGAACTCTACCTGCTTAGACTTCCTCTTGAGGTTGTTCGGGTTCGGCTCGATCTGGGCAGGAATGGCGGCCTTCCCCTTCACAATCTCTCTCATCTCCTATCTGAACTCATCCATCTCCCATCGAAAAGTGGTCTGCTGCTCAGAGATGAGGCAGGCTAGGTCGTCTAAGGTGGGGTTCTCATAGGCGGGCCCATGAGAACTTGACAGGTGGCCTCTATGGTAGTGAGGCTGCTAGTGGTGGTGAGAGAGATAAGGGGACTGGGAGTGATACTGCTGAGGTTGCTGTGGCTGCCTCCAAGACTGTCCCTGCTGATAGGGATGAGAACCATGTTGCTGGTAAGAATGGGGATGTGGTTGCTGCTATTGGCGTGGGAACTGGGGTTGCTCTTACTGCTCTCGCTGTTGGACGTACTAGCCACCCTAAACTGGAGGCTGCTGCTGGGAACTGGTACCTTCGGTCGTTTAACGGAATCCGGGATTTTCTCTTTAGATCCCAGGCTGGGGTCGGTCATACCATATCCCATTGACATCCATAAACGACTCCTGCTCTTAGGTAGGTGGGGGGAGTACTGCCAGGGGCTAGTCCGACTGATATACCACCATCTGGTTGTCCTAAGATGGTGGCGACTGGATGTACTACTGCTGTTGCGGCTGGTATGGCTCCGCCTGAACAAGGTGAACCTGTCGGTACTAGGCGGAGGGTTGGGTCGAACTGCTTCAGGTCACTCAGCGTATGTGCCATCTGATCTATCTGTGACATGCTCTGGCACTGCTTCTTCTCAATCAACTCGATCCGGTCCAGCTTCTCGTTGATGATACCCATGTCAGCGGTTGTCGACTCTACCTGTGTTGTTGTCGTTGACGAAGTAGAGGGACCGACATCGACATGTGCTATCCTATGATAAGACACGGTCTGTGGCTAGGGCTTCCTCTGTGTGTAGAGGCGGGTCTGTGACATCACCATGTAGTTCTCGGACATCTCCTCGTAAACGGCCCAGACATGATCCTCATCCTTGATGAAGTACGAGCCCCCACAAGATGCATTCACTAACCCCTACAGCTCTGATGTAAGCCCGCAGAAAAAGCTCTGAACAAGGTTCGACTTTGAGATGTCATGATGGGGGCACCGGTCTGTAAGCTCCTGAAGCAATCCCATGCCTTGTGAAACTACTCGTTAGGGAGCATGGAGAAGTTGTTGATCAGGGCCCTAGCTGCATTGGTCCAGCCGAGTGGATAATACTTATTGAGATACTCGTTCCGGAGCAGTTCCCATGTAGTCACGAATCTCCCTAAGTGCTTCAGCCAGTTGGCTGCTCTGTCGACGAAGGAGAAAGGAAATGTCATCATCCGAATGGTGTCCACGTCCACCTAGCGATCGTGGACACTACTGCATATCATCTCGAACTCCTGGAGATGAAGGTGCGGCTCCTTAGTGGCAAATCTGTGGAAACGAGGAAGGAGCTGAATAGTCTGAGGTGGGAACTTGAAGTCTCCCACGACAACCGGCAGAACAAGAATCCATCTATGGGTCAGAGTTGCACCAGGGTTGTGCAACTCTCTCATCGGGTGCGCTCCTCCTGCTGGTTGAACTGGCTCCTCAGGTTGTCTGGCATCAGGTCTATCTCCTCCTCCAAGTCTGCGCTGCTCTCGATCTACTCGCATCTGCTCCATCTCCCGACGCATATCAACCATGAAAGCTCGTTGGTCTCGAATCTGTCTCTCCATCATCTCAAGGGAGTCTAACAGGGTGTTGTTGATCACACCCTAATCCAGTACATGTGTCTGCTCTGCTCTGGGGCCCTCGGTGCGGTCCTCGTTGTTGGCCATGGTCTCTGCAAAGGCAAAAGACCCAAACTCAGGTGTCGCTAAATCAACTGGTTGCTGCTCTCTCTGATGGGGCACTGGCACCTCAGGATTGGTAGAAAAAGGGTGGTCAAGGGGGAACAAGGTAGAATCGAACTCGGGTTCGGAGAGCGGGTCTCGGCTCTCGCAAACCAACCTAGATGAGCAGGCAGAGTGCTCGAAAGCAGTGCAGCTAGAGGCTGCCTAAGGGACCTCTGACCCATCATCTTGATCTGGTGAGTAAGGTGGATGAGATCTGAATAGCAAACAAGATGGTCAAACAATACCCCCAATTCACCAACGCACGCAGAGCTGATGACCGTAAAGGTTCGATCTTTTATCTTATCATTTTTATTTAGGTGACAAGACAGTCTATCAGAGTGATTAAGCGAGCTGTTGGTAATCCAATGCCCCCAGGAGACTGTCCCGATCCCAAACTAGATCTTTCACAACCAGTACAAGCCGCGGACTGTTTACCGGCTACCCGATCGGCTCGCTTTGTTAAGGATATCACGGTCTGCTTTATCGAAAACCGGAGCGATCCTCACTGGAGAATGACTAGCTCAAAATCAGTAGTCTGAAGAAGGGTCGGATGTGGCTCTATCCTAGAGTGTGTGTCACTCTCTCGCCCATTCAAACCATCCAATGAGGGGATTGCTCTCCCAACATATTTTTTTGGTGAAGTGATTTTTAGGTCAAGTTTTCTTAAACAGTCCCAATTTTATGGTTTTATTTTTTAGGTCTTTTAAAAAAACAAACAACGCCTAACGAATTTTTCGGTTCTCCTGCAAGTCCAAAAACGGGGGGAGAAGACGAAAAAGCTGATGCGCGATGAAACTCAATTATGCATGCTGAGTAAGGGATGTGTACCCGTCGCCAACACTTTACATGCAATATGATCCGTGCATAAATGTAAAGATAGAAAGTAAACTAATCTAAATGATGTAGCGAGGAAATCAGCCTTAACAGAAATTTCTACATGCGAAGAACGATAGCTAACGGGTCAACGGGAGGGGTCGGGGTCCGGTCTCTGATGTCGATCGGTGTCTGCCATAATGGATCCTGCCAGCACTGTATACGGCCTCTAGCGGCACGTGATCCCTCGAGTGACCATGTTAGCTTTTTCTATTTATTAATTAATTAAGGTCCAATTATTTGGTCTATAGGAACAGGCAAGATAATTAATGTTGTGCCCTAATCAATTACGTCACAAAGCAATGGAAATTCCTAAGCTAAGGCTAAATCCTCGAGAAATCAAATAAAAATAAAAGGCAAGAAAACTAAAAATCCAGCGAGAACCACGGTGAGGTCCCTCGAGCATACCGGTGCTCGGTGAAACAGACCCCGAGAATCACCAAAAGTCTCTGAGAGTCTGAGTCTATCCCTGTATTATTACAATGATAATGTGCTGAAAAAGAAAACTAAGCTAAATCTAAACTACTCTAAGCTAAGCTCCCTCACTCCAGCTCGCCTCTCTCGCGCTCTCCTGCGGCTCTATGCAGAAAGGAGCCGCCTCTGAATCTCACGGTTGCGTCAGCTTCCCGAAGAAAGCCGCCTCGATCCTCGGGCCCTCGCAAGAAAGTCAAATAAGATGTGTGTCAGACCAGAATTATTATAAAAATGAAATAAAATAAAATAAAATGCAAAAATAAATACAAAAATAAAAATAATCACAAATAAAATGAAATAAAAACAAACAAAAATAAACAGAAACAAAAATAAAAGAAAAAGAAAACAAAAGAAAATAAACGAAAAAGCCGCAAAATCTATGAAAGAAACAAAAGCCGCGAAAAAGCTGACTACTAAGCCGTGCTCCCCGGCAACAGCGCCATTCTGTTGAGCGACCCGAGTGACTAAGGTAAAAAGGTATTAATGGTCGTTGCGACCTCAACCTCTCGGATCAGACTCAATCAAGAAAACTCGAAGATCACAAAAAAAATCAAACAAGTCAAACAAATAGCGGTCTCGCTATTTTATTTTAGCTGGTATAGCTAGGATTGGCGAAAACCTACGAAGTAGTCAGGAATCAAAAAAAAAGGAAATAAAATATTTTTAGTGGATTTTTAATTTTTAAATTTTTTTATGATTTTTAAAATAAGGAAAATGAATAAAAGAAACTAAAAAGGTACAAACAAATAATTATTCAACACAACAAAAAGAGTCAAAAAATTAAAATAAAAATATTTTTGGATTTTATAAATTTTCAAGTGTTTTTGTTATTTTTCTCAGATTTTTATGATTTTTAATGAATTTTCTAAAAATGAAATAAGGCTAAAAATGCAAATCAATGTGTAGCCAAAATCTAAAGGCTATTTAAAAATATCTAAATAACCTATAAAATTCCAGAGACAATTTTATTGTAAACTAGAAATAAAAATCTAACTTAAGAAAGTGAAATTGCATTTTTTTATTTTTAAGAACTTTTAATGATTTTTATAACTTTTTTAGTGTTTGTCAATTTTAAGGTTTTTATGAATCCAAATCAAATAAAAAGTGGAAAGAAATAAAAACACACTAAAACAAACAAACCACATTTTTTTGGAATTTTTAGAGGCTTTTTAATATTTTTATTGGATTTTTCAATTTTGACAGAAGTAAAATCAGAGGTTTTTGAATTTTTAAAAATATCAAACGAAAACAGAATGGGCCCAAAAATTCAAGAAAAATTTTACACAGTGGCAGGGGCCACGTGTCCAAATTTCATGAAGTTTGGGCTAAGTTTACTATTTTATTCAAGCTAATCAAAAGCATACAACACACAAGGACTAATATGCTAGAAAAATAACTTCCAGGGGTCAAATAGCAACATGCGGCAAAAGTATAGGACCCTTCCTGCAATTTACCCATGAATTTGAGCACATGTCGAAACTCAGCATTCACACGGGCATGGATATAAATACGAAAACTATAAATTCAAATCATAACATCCATTAATTGCAGGGTAAGATATGCAAATGTCACACAAAGGCAGCACCCATACAAACAGGACCAAAGTGCAAATACTGAAAAACAAAGGCGCTCACATGCAAATTATCCATAGTGTACTATTTATTTAATAGACTAAATAAGAACATAAAGGAACTGCAAAGAAGAGGGCGCAAATTACCAAGCCTAAGCGTGCGGGTCACGTGGGTGACAGGTGGCGGGCGGTGAATGGCTGGCAGCGAACGGTCCTGACGAAGACGGCTGGTGCATCCAATGGCTCTGAGAAGATCACGAACATGGGGCATACGTGGCCGTTAGATATCAGATCTAACGGCCTGACACGAGCAGGTGCTGGACGGTCCAGATGGCAACTGGGAAGGAGGCGAGATCCGTCGATGGAGAAGGCGGCTGGACGAACTACTCCCTGGCAATGTTCGCCTGAGGACCGGGGGTGCTCCGGGTGTCTGATGAAGAATCAGGAGGTGGGGCTCGACTCGCGACACCCCTCCGTGTCGGGTGGTGGTGGCGGATGATGTCGTCAACGGTCAGATCTCTGAGATGGGCAGTGGGACCTGGACGACCTCTGACGAGGGTGGTTGAAGGCGAAATGGGGGATAATCGCACACTCTTTGACCTACAGATGAAAGCTGCTACTCGAAGGCTTGCTCTGACGAGGGTTATTTGACGAAACACGAAGGGAAGCGAGGGTGGGAGGCGGAGGAAGCTTCCAACGAAGGCGACGGAGGGAACCTAGCCCAATCTTAGCTCAGATAGCCTCGATCGGGGTGATCAGACTGTGGAAGGATGATGACGGCGAGCGGGGGAGTCTATCGGAGCGGATGAAGATGGTCGATGGCGCTTCAACCACTGGGTCGGAGCCGACGGATGAAAGATGAAGGATTCAGAAATAATCGAAACTAGGATCGATGAGAGGTCTACCTGAGGGTCTAAGATCGATCCTGAGCTCCAGGAGGATGCAGCGATGCTGGTCGTCGCCTCGACCACGCTGCGGCGGGCGGGGAGGCTCGAACGTGGCAGCGCTCCGGCCACGTGCCTTGAGCTTCGGCTACAGTCTCTCTCTCTCTCTCTCTCTCTGGCCACCAAAGGAAGCTTCTGGTAGCTGTCACCTACAGGAAGGTCTCTAGGGCAAAAGAAAGGCTTGCGGCGTGAGCTAAGGAGGTGGGAATCGAAATGAAGGCTTTATAGCACTTCCCGGGTGGAGATGAAGGATGGGCACTGGCACGCGAACCGATGTTGATCCGATCTCTCCTAGGGGTCCGTGAGGATCGTGGATCCTAGGGGAAGAAGCGGGCGCAAGAATCGGAGCGAAAGAAGCTAAGATCTGAGTGGAAGAAATTCAAGAAGTCGGGACGAACTCGGATTCGGGCAACGACTGGTCCGAGAGGGAGAGTTGACCGGGGGTCAACAACCCCTCTAGACCAATCAGAAAAAAGAGAAATCGAAAATATTTGTAAATTAAATAAAATATTGAAAATGATTTTATTTTAAAATATTTACGAAATGAAAAATATTTATTTATTTTCAAACTATTTTTTAGTGATTTTTATTTATTTTTATGAAAAATAAATTATGTTATATACATTATATTATATTATATACATGTATAAAATACCAATGTATTTTTTATTTTTATTTTTATTATTTTATTTTTGTAAAAATACTCTAATATTTTATTTTTTTTCTTTACAACATAAAATTTGGAGTATAAAATAATTTTTATTTTATTTTTATTGTTTATTTACAAAGGTGAAATAAATTGGTATATTATTCCTATATACATGGTATATGTACAATATGGAGAGAGGGAGAGAATTGATTTTATTTTGGGTTTTACTTTAATTTTATTTTTCTCATTTTTTTATTTTAGAAATATATAAAAAAATAAGATAAACACATTTTTGTTTTTATTTTTGTGAAAATAAAATATACAAATAGAAGGAATATAGGCAAGGTTGAATGGCCCTATCTCTCTCTACTTATTTTATTTGGCGATGAGGCCCATATTGTGCCCTCTCTTGGGTTCAGGTCACTCAATATTTATTCTAAATATTTCCTTCTTTTTCTTTATTTCTTTATTCTTTTATTTTTGCATAAATACATGCTAATTATTGATATTTATATAGCATGTCTATTTGGTAACTTATTGTATTTACAGCTATCCACATGCTATTTTGCCAAAGATTTTTAGCTAAAATAAAAGAATAAAGAGTGATGAATGAGTATTCATCACCGGGTTGAAGCTATCCCCACTCGAGCCACAAACAGCCGGATAGTGTGGTGATTCTTAAGAGAGAATATCATTTCACGGTTCGGGATTTTGAAAATTTTGATATCAGATGGGGGTAGCCACTTCAAAAATAGGTCAAGAAATTAACAAAGGAATACAACATCAACCATCGAGTCGCACCTCCTTATCATCCCCAGACCAATGGCATGGCAGAATTTTCGAACAGAGAAATCAAGATGATCCTTCAAAAACTTATGAGTCCGGACAGAAAGAATTGGTCCCAACTCTTGGACTCCATCGTATGGGCATACATAACCACTTACAAGTCTCCCTTGAGCATGTCACCCTATCGTCTTGTATATGGAAAACCATGCCATCTGCCCGTAGAATTAATTCATAAATCCTCGTGGGCAATCAATACGTGCAATTTGGACTCACAGAGAAGTGGTCAGAAAAGGAAAGATGATCTGAATAGACTCTTGGAATTCCGAGACTATGCATACGATAACACATTGATGTACAAGGAGAAGGTGAAACGCTGGCATGACCGACACATCAGACGAAAGACCTTCGAAGCTGGGCAGATTGTGTGGTTATTTGATGCAAAGTTAAAGATATTCATGGGCAAATTAAAAAGAAAATGGACAGGGCCATTCCAAGTTCGTGAAGTGCATGACAATGGAAGTATTGCCATATCAGAATTGTCTCCTGACGCACAACCATTCGTTGTCAACAGTCAACTACTGAAGCCCTACGTTGAACCTGATACTTTCTTAGGCGTTGTTGACTCAATCCAAGTTCTGCGCTCTGAAAATTCCTCCATAACACTTGTAGCATCAAAAGTTCCTCTGATCTTTTCTTCTTTTCTTCTTTTCCTTTTCTATTTTCTTTTTCCACCAAAAAGGTGTCTCCCCTTGTTGTTAGTCTTTTATACTTAGGATGTATTTTGTCCTAAGTATAGGGGGTGAGCACCCCGAGTCCTTTCATTCTTTGATCCTCTCCATTGTCTCCTCTTCTTGTCTATACTTAGGGATATCTTACCCTAAGTATAGGGGGAGACAATATGAGTACGATCTATTCATCTCACCCTTGACCATCCTTGCCTTGTACAATCTGCTATACTTAGGATTATTTGGTCCTAAGTATAGGGGGGCAGTCAACTTCCTGTTCATTTATTTATCTCCCCATTCCTTCATTCTTTAGACTTTTCTATACTCAGTCCGAGTCATGTCTTCTCTTTTTCTCTTTGATCTATGAGGACATAGCTCAAGCTAAGTATAGGGGGGTTGTATATACTATGTATATACTTTAAGCCATAACTCGTACTTTTGTATTTTAAATAATACCTATGGCTAAAAATAATGTTAAATTCATCACAATATTCTAATAAAGGATGTTTATAGCTCCTCAAACTCTTTTTTTTCCATTCTGATTAATAAATCAAGCAAAAATACTTTTGCAAAATGTTTGAAAAATAGTTTGAAACACTTTTTGAATAATCTTTTGAAAGCTGTTTGGAAAATATTTTGTTAAAAGTGTTCAACCTTTGTAAATATTTTTGTTTGTAAAAATTTATTTACCTTGTGTGAAATAAAAATGTTTGAAAAGCGATTTGCAAATGGTTGGAAAAATGGTTGTAAAAAAATTTTGAAATATATATATATATATATATATTGTTTGAAAAACCTTTGCAAAATAATTTTCAAATATGTCTAAATGTTTGTAAAAACCATTTGTGAAAATTAGGTTGGACTATAGTTTTCAAAACTATTGCAAAATGATTTTCAAATAAGTTTGAGGAGTGTACTCACTATACTCAAAAATATTTATACATGTATAAAAGTGAGCAATAATCCCTTGTAAATCCTTTAAGAACCAAAACCCTTCTATACATAAAATATATATCCATGTAAAGATATGTACCCATTCTTTTTGTATATATTTATTAATAAATTAGGATAAAAATGTTTTTGCAAAATGATTTAAAAATGGTTTGACCCGTTTGTAAAACTTTTTGTGAAATATTTTCAACCTTTGTAAAAATATTTTTTATTGCAAAAATTCTTTTCTTTGTATGAAATAAAAATTTGAAAACCTATTTGCAAATGATTTTGAAGATGCTTGTAAAAATATTTTGAAAAATGTATATATATTGTTTGAAAAATCTTTGCAGGATGGCTTTTAAATATTTGTAAATGTTTGCAAAAATTATTGTGTACTATAGTTTTCAAAATTATTTCTAAATAAATTTGAGTAATAACTGCATCATTAAAATAGGCATAAAATGCGTATATAAATAAAATCCTTTAAAAATTATAGATACCTAAAAAATTACTTGTTAAAACTATAAATTCTTTAAATTCTTAATTCTTGAAAATAGATAAAAAGAAGCACGACCGTGTAAATAGCTGCATATATTTTATGCTTTGTGTGCCAAAATTCTTTTTATTTGCAAGATTCTTTGTGTAAAAACCCTTTTTATTTTCAAGATTCTTTGAAAAATTGCATCATTCTTTGCATCATTGTACATAGAATTTGCATAGAATTCATATTCTTTGATTGAGCTTGATGATTGAACTAGTCCAATAAAACCGAAGATTGGAGCTTGGTTGGACCTTACTGCACCTAATTGCACTGGAACCAAAGGGGAACTAGGTTTAAGGTATTTCAGGTCCATTTGGACTTAATTCTTTGAGACTTAGGGTTGGATTCAAGTCACCTCAACTGACTAACTAGAACTTTTCGAGACGCACGCATGACTCTTGTCGGCCATAACCTTACTTGGACACTTGCACCTTTCACTTGGCTCAACTCAGTTGGTGGTGAGGGGAAGGGATTTTCGATCTGAGACGCACACGGGTGGAAACATTCGTCCTCATCTAGGGAGGGAAGTGTACCCCAACCTAGTCCAGTTGCCATGAAGTCTAAAGACAGGAGAGTGTGGGTTGCAATAAAGCTTCAAAAGAGGGATAGTCTTCTGGCTTAAGAAGAAAAACTCCTTATGTATATTCTGCTATAAATAGTATGTTGAAAAAAACTCTTCAAAAAGTGGACAGGTCTGCAAATAAAAATAAAATGCTTACCGGAGTATGTATATATGTTGTATAGAAAAAAGCAAGCTTGAGCATCAAATGTTATACCATGTGAGCCTACAGCTGGATGACTTGACTACACTGGTCATGCATCCCAGGATAGGTAGCTACACTACCTGCCGCCCATTCTTTTCTTTACCTCATCCTGTTGAGTTGGATGCCACTAGAACTTAGAAGGGAATACCCCTCTCCTCGAGAAATGAGTGCTGGATTGGGGAATCATTGGGTTGTTATTCTGGAGAAGTCAGTTCCTTTGTCATTTCAGTTGGGGAGAGCCACCATCACTTACACCGTACAAGTCAGCTTCATAGTCTTAAGGGTTTGCGTATGATGTATGCCAGTTCTAACCTGGCTATTGAGGTGGGTTGAACCGAGTTCTGTGACTCTCAAAGGCTGTTGTGTTTTAAATTTGGTTCCCAACCAAGCTCCATACACATTCTCACATCAAGGTCTAACCTGAGCTCCAAACTTTGATTTTGTAAGGACAAGTTTTGCAACTGAAAGAAATTCTATTCATTCATTCTTTTTCTTTTTCTTTTTCTTTTTATTTTCTTGTTTACTCTTTTTGTACTTATTGCATAAGTATTTGCTAGGGATTAACAAAGGTAAGTATAGGGGGGTGATGAATCTCCATTTCATCTCCTTTATTCTATCATTTTGGCCTTAAAAACCCTACCTAATGCATGTAAATGGCATTAACTTGTACAAAATAGCATCCATTATTTATTACATTTATTGTGTAAATAATACTATTTTAATGCCAAAATTATACAATAAAGAGAAGAAAAGAAAAAGGAAAAATATTAAAAATATTTTATGACCCTAAACCCCAAGACCAAGTCGAGAATTGAGTTGGTGGACAAGGAATAAAGTAGGGGGAGTTAAGGGCCAAAATATAATAAAATTTCCATTTATTCATTCATTATTTATGCATTTTTGACACTTATTTTATTCTTTATTGTTTATTCATCAAATAAAAAACCTTGTACATAAAAGGTGCAGATAATAATGTAAATAAAAATACAAAATTGTGTTTGTACAAAAATAATACACTGTGTACATTTTACACACAAAATAAAAAGCCAGAAACCAAACATCACAGACCCATATCTTTCAAATAAAAACTCAAAACATATCAAAATCACTCTAATTGTATATAACTTTTCACAAGCTATTTAATGGTGGTGGTTTCATATTTTTCAGAATTACTGGGTGAAAGTTAGTTTTGGGCCCTCATTGTTCATTCTATCGATTAAAATATTCATTCTATTCATCCCTTATTATTTTTACAAATTCATATTTTTATAATTTTGTAAATATTATTTACAACATATGTGCATTAGAATAGAATCAAAAGGAAAATGCAAAATAAAATAAGTCTATGAGAATACATAGACAAAATACATATGTCATATATGTAAATAAGTAAAAGGGAATATATTCTTTCATTGCTTTATTCTTTATATTTTTGTAATATTGTAAATACTATTTATAATCTATTAAAAATACAAATCAAAAATAAAAATTATCAAAATACATTAAATAAAAATATGTACATAAAACTGAGGTAAAATATCTATAAATATACCTACAAAATTTACATATCTATTTATTTAGGTATACAAATTACATCATAAAAATGAAATAAAAATATATTTATACTCACAAAAAAATAAATTGTAAATATATAAAATAAAACAATAAAAATAATAAAATAAAATATACAAAATAAAAATAAAAATGTATAAAACATAGATGAATATACCTATAAATACACTAATAAAAATTAACTACTACTAAATAAAGCCAATAAATAAATAAAAATCATAATAAAATACTACATAAAATAATAAAAAAATTATTTTATACTCGAAAAATAATAAAATCATTTATTATTTTAGAATAAAATGACTGTTTTGTCATGTAGTGGTCCCAACTGGACCAATCACAGGGCTTTGACGGTTGACCCCTGGTCAACTGTCCCCTCAGCGTCTGCTCATGTCAGAAGTGTCCTTTCTCCGCGATTTACTTCATTTTTCTCGCATGATCCATCGATCATCCGTCTTTGACTCCTTCAGAGAAAATCATCACGCATCATCATAGATCCACGCCAGATCTTCAGATTCCCTGTACATAGCCCCGATTCATCGATTGGCCCCGGTCAATAAGGGTGCTTAACAAAGTTTATAAATAATACCCTTCACCTCCTTCTTCAAATTTGGTCATCATTAAAGCCTTGCGAGCTCTGTTTCAACACCTTGGATTGTTTCTCGTGATAGGGGGATCAATTTCCTTGCTTGGCCAAGCTCCATGAGCAAGGGGGTGCACCCACGGTTGTCGTCGCCGACGACCCTGCTCCTTGGTCATCCCAGGTATAAGAGATGCGTATTTTTCATTTACTTTTCTTAATCTTGATCTTAGCTTCTAGGTTCAACAATTAGTTTAGCTTCAAGATGGTTATATTAGCATAATTTAATCCGCCCGTACTTCACCGGAGTTGAGCTCCGGTGAGCTCCTCCGCGCACCATGACAACCGCTCCATCATCTATTCCACCCCCACATCGTTCCCTCTTCGCTTCCCTTCGCCCCAGGCACTCCCATTCCCCCAGATCCTTGGTAAAAATGGAGATCCACTTCTCCACCTCCGTCGTTCGCCGGAGAAGTGCCACCCAATCTACCTTCCGTCCAGCCTTGCCCAATAAGGCGTACACACCTACCTTTTTGCCTTGCGAATGTTCATTGCAGGTCTGGAGGGCCAAACAACTCCTGGTGGAGTCAAATTTTGCAGGATCAAGCCACCTGGGACTCTCGAGCTTCATCGTCCTTAGATTTTAAAAATACATAAAAACTAGCGAAAATTCCAGAAAAAATCAAAAAATTAGAAAAATATAACAATCGCAAAAATATATTATTTACTATATTTTGAATATTTTTACATATTTTTATCTATATAGTAGCTATATATACCTTTCATTGTATTTATAAATATACATATATATTATATCAAAGAGAAATATAAAAAGATAAAAATATAAAAAGAAAATACAAAATACAAAATTAAAAAGGAAAAATATAAAATAATAAATATATATATAACTAAAACCCACAAAAAGATCTATATAAATGAATGACTCGGTTGTACACAAATAACCTTAGGCTACATGTTTTGCTCTCTGTGGTTTGGCCTCTACATGCTTGCCTGCTATGCATTTTATGGTAGAGATAATAAATTTTAACCTCACTTGTGCTCTTCATTGCCTTAATATTATATTGTGGGTTAATTGCTGAATAACCAAGGATTTCATCTGAGGTAAAATTAGCGACTGTCTGTCCACCTTGTGGATTGACATGACTTTAGATCGATTTATCCCAGTTATCACCTACTGACCTTCTGACAATGTTCAGAATAGATATGCAATGAACTCATTGTGTTCGGGCTGGAGTGACTCATCCGAATTGAAGAGATGCATCAACAAATTAGATTATGTCTCCCAAATATCGTCGGAGCTTGCATCGAATGTGCTTTCCAAGTCCTCCTTGAGAGAGAGGATTTCCTGTATCCATGGGTCATTCAAAAAGAGTGGTGTATCTCTAATCTCGGCAATGAAGTCACAATCTGCTTCAGGCAGTGCTACATGACTTTTATCAGTTACGACTTTAGGCTCACTAATCATATCTATGGTAATTCTGTTGTTGTTCGAGCTAAAAGTGATCTTCCCAGACCCATAATCAACTACGATCTCTGAAGTGTGCTGGAATGGCCGACCTAGGATGATAGGAGTTTGGAGTAAGGGTACGGGGGAATCCATATCAAGGACTACAAAATCAACTGGAAACTACATGCCATGCACCTTTACCACAACGTCTTCCAAAAGACCTCGAGGTCGCTTGATGGATCGATCAGCAAACTGAAGGATCATTCATGTTTGCTTGAGAGGACCTAGCCCAAATTCTTACAATAATGAAGAGGGCAGGAGGTTGATGGAAGAACCACTGTCAAGCAAGGTTCGCTCTAAGCCTTGATCAAAAATCTTGCAACTGATCAAAGGTGCTCCTTTGTCTTGCTTCTTCTATGTGAGATTGTTGATTGCTGCAACAATGGCCATGGTAAGAACGTGCTTTTCTACCTGATAACTTCTATTATTATGTGTTGGTCGACGCTTTTTTTACATGCCTCTTTCAAACCTTTCTTCACAGCATGCATGTACTCCATGGCCTTCATCAAAGGAATCTCAACAATCAAATTATTAATGATATCCACAACTCTGAGATCATATAATGTGCTTTTTCTTTTTGCAATTTTTTTTTGAATTTTCTATTGCTTCAGGAAAAAGATATTCACAGTATTGAAATCAAAAATAGAGTTCTTATTTACAACAAAATCATTGTCCACAATATTCTGTACATCCGGTTCACAAAAAGGAGTACATGCTAGGGACGACTATGCTGGTGCTGGTGGACAAACAAAAGGCACAGACTCGACTCCGTCGGTGGTGTAGGATCGGTTGTTGTTGGCGGCTCCTCCGTGGCTGTCCCGGGTTCATGTCGACTACAAACATTTTTTGGTCTTTTTTATCTTTTTAATTTTTTTGTTGTTGGTAGTGGAAATGGCTGGCAGCTAGCATGGCTCCTCCTTTTTCTTCTTTCTCACCCATCCCTATAGCTGGCACGACTGATGCAGAAGATAATGACTCAGGTGTCAAAGATTTATTTTTCCCATGACTTGTGGCAAATGGAGGTAAATTCCTACTGCTCCTGAGAGTGACAACATTATATATAACAATATTATAATCATTTGACTTTACATGCATAGGCTGTACATCACATTCTACATGCTCTTTACGTTTAAAGCTATTGGGATTTGCTTCGACCAGTGCCTGAATGGAAATTTTCGTGGCGATTAGGTCGTCTAACTTCTTCATCATATCTGCTAGGCCTCTTACATGTTGTGCCAAGCAATCCAAGATATGGTTCACAGGACTTGCCTCAGAAAGTTCAGCATGTAGACCACACTGTGCTGGTTGGTTTGGGGTTGAGGCTGAGAGTGCTTGTGGTGCTGAGGAGGTGGAGGAAGCTAGTACTACTGATAGGAGGGAAGAGGGTAATGCTGAGGTGGTTCATCCACGTACTAGTGATACGGTTGTGACTTGTGGTACTGCGGCTGCGCATACTGATGATTCCACCTCCATTGGGGTTGGTACCGCAGAGGCTAGTGGTACTGAAGTGGAGGTTGAGAGGACTACTGATATCGACCACCCTGAGGTTGTTGGTTGGCCCTGTTGGCTTGTGGCTGGCCCTGTGGGTGTCTGGTAGAATGAGCTAGCTGTGCATCGTTGCTCCATACACCGTTGACTTCTTGAATAAAGGGTGGTGGTGGGAAGGTTGGATCGGAAGGTGGAAGGAAGTCTGGCTGGTAAACCACCATATGTTGTTATGGTGGGCCCTGATTGGGTGCATGCATGTAGTACACGTGCTGGACTACCGGCGGCTACTAACTGTTGTTGCTGCTGTGCTGGCTCATCCTTCTTCTCAGCAGGAGTCTCTATCGATGGTGTTGCCGACTGGCAGAACTAATGGTACTCACCAGTAGCTCCAACTGCTTGGCGATCTGGTCCAACTTTTCTAAGTGTTGCATCCTCTTTTCGATCATAGTGAGCTTCTCGAGATCTTGTGTCTGTTCTCAATGATGTCAACCTTTGAGAGATGGCCCCCGATGATGCTGAGGTTGGAGCACTCATCACTCTCCGCCTCACGAGATGCTGCCATGTGTACTTACTTCTGGAGGATCTGTGGCTGCTTATGATATGCTCGGGATGAAGAGAGGGTGGCCTCTCCTTAAGCCATTTCATCAAAGATCTGCCAGACTACGTCTCCATCTTTCTTGAAGTGAGATCCCCTGCAAGCTGCATCTACGAGCCTTTGGCTCTCTACATTCAGTCCCCCAAAAAAGTGTTGGACCAGATTGATCCTCGGTATCTCGGGATGGGGGCACTTCTCCTGCAAGTCTATGAATTGCTCCCAGGCTTCATGTATGGTCTCATGGACACCCTGGAAGAAGTTACTGATCCTGTCCCGCATCTGGTTGAGCCGACCAAGAGGATAGAATTTATGCAGGAAGACAGATTTCAGTTCCTCCCATGTCGTCACAACCTTTCCCAGATGTTTGACCTAGTATAAGGCCTTGTCTTGCAAGCTAAAGGGAAAAGTCATCATTTTCACTACGTTCAAAGGAACATTGGGGTCATGTGTGGCTCGGCAGATGCGTGAGAACTGCTGCAGGTGAATGTAAGGCTCCTAGCTGGTGTTCCCGTGAAATGAAGGTAGAAGGGCCAGGAACTGAGGCTTGAGGTAAAGTTAGCATGCACTGATGGAATGAGGATCCATTCGATCATCTGGCTGTCTCCAGGATTATATATCTCCTTTAGCGTTGGTTTCTGTCTCCCATGGTCCAATTCTTCCTCTTCTGTATCATGACAGGGTCTGTCTCCTCTTCCTCCTGTTGTTTTGTCTCCTCCTCTAGCTAGTCTATTCCTCAGATCGTTCAGCATATCTTAAAACACAGTCTGTGTTAGGGCTTGATCGATTAGCTGCTGCTAGATGGCATGTACGGAGACCAACAACTGAGCATTCACCTGATTCTGATCTGGCATCTGACCCTGCTTAGGTTGAGGTGGTGGTTGTCCCTTGCCCTTTCCTTGAGGTGCCATCTTGATGAATCTCCATTTCATCACCTTTATTCTATCATTTTGGCATCAAAAACCCCAGCAAATGCATGTAAATAGCATCAAATTGTACATAATAGCATTCATGATTCCTTGTATTAATTATACATTAAATACTGTGTTTAATGACAAAATTATAGAATAAAGAAAAGAAAAGAAAAAGGAATAAAAAATTGGAGATATTTTATGACCCAAACTTCGAGACCAAGGCCAACATGGTATTGGTCGACCAGGAATAAAGTAGGGGGAGATAAGGGCCAGTGTACAATAAATACCTCATTTATTCATGCATCTATTTATGCATTTTCACACCTATTTTATACATAATTATTTATTTATCAAATAAAGAAACTTTGTACATGAAAGTTGTAGATAATAATGTAAATAAAAATACAAAATTGAGTTTGTGTAAAAATAATACTCAGTGCACATTTTATACACAAAATAAAAAGCCAAAATCTCAACTTCACGGACCCATATCTTGCTAATAAAAACTCCAAATCAACCAAACTCACCTTTAATTGTATATAGCATTCCAAGAACTATTTAATAAAATTAATTTCATAATTTTTGGAGCCCATATGCAGAAGTTAGGTTTTTGGCCCTTCTTGTATATAGCATTGATTAAAATATTCTTTTTATTCAATATTCATTATTTTTTAAATTCATATTTTTAGAATTTTGTAGATAATGTATATAATACGTACACATATTAAAAGTAAAGAAAAACCAAAAATAATTTGTAAAATAAAATAAGCATACAAAATTCATAGACAAAATACCTATACTATATATCTATATATAAAAAAAGGGATTTTATTCCTTGGTTCTTTTATTCTTTTACATTTTTTATAATAATGTATACATTATAGATAACTCATTAGAAATACAAATCCAAAATAAAAATCAAAAAATATATATATATATATATATATATATAATAAATTAAGAATACAAAACACATAGGTAAAACACCTATAAGGACACCTGCATAGACTTATACCTATTTATTTATTTATGTAAATAAACTCCTAAAAATTAAATAAAAATACCTTTATACTCACAAAAATAAATTATAAATTTATAAAATAAGCCAATAAAATAATAAAAGAAAATAAACAAATTAAAAATAAAATACCCAAAAATACATGTAAATACATACATATACACATTATTAAATTAAAACCATAATAAAACACCTCGAAAAATTCAATAAAAATCGTAAATAAATACTAGAGGAAATAATACACAATTTTTATTTTATAAGAAAAAATTAATAAAATCGTTTGATGTGTCAAATAAATCAATCTCTAATCAGATCCCCTATTTTGGCGTCTAGCGGCCGACGTGGACCAATCAGCAGCCGGCCTTGTTGACCCCTGGTCAACTGTCCCATCCAAGCCACTGCGCCTCTGGACTGTCCATTCCCCCGATTTCATGCATTTTTCCCGGGCACACCATCCATCAATCGAAGATGCTTCCTTCACAAGAATTACTCTCTAATCTTCCATGATGCCCGCCAAAATCTTAGATCATTTAGATACTCATTGGATCAGTTAATAATCGCCGGTCAATAAGGCTACACGCCAATGTCTATAAATAACTAGCTCCGCCTCCTTCCTCGAATTTGGCCACTTTCAATCCGATCTTAAGCTTAGATTCTAGTCCTGGAACATTCCTCGTGACAGGGGGTGTGTGCTGGTGCCTCGAATCGGTCGGAGAGAGGAGGATTTTGTCGCGGCGGAGCTCCGGCATCCGCCCTGCTCCCTGGAGGCCCCCAGGTATAAGAGCTGTCTCTTTCTTTGCTTTTTAGTTAGTTTCTAATGTTAGCTTTCCATTCCAGTCATTAGATTAGGTTTTAGTTAATTCCCTTAGCTTAAAAATCAAAATTCGAAGTTCGCCGGAGCTCCGCTCCGGCGACTTCTTCACCGTAAACCCCACTGTTTCCGCCCGCCATTCGCATCCCATCTCGTTCCTCGTCGCATTCTCCATCGCACGCACACCTCAGATCAACCCAGGATCTTTGGTCTTGGTGAATCGAGGCTCCACCTCCGCCGTTCGCCGGAGCCCCTCCGCCCACCTTCATTTTGCGTTGCAGCTTCAAAACCCCGGGTTGAGGAGATAGCTCTCTCGCCCGCGGTTCTTTCTATGCAAGTACATCGAGGAATAGAGCCCATCTGGGCTTGCATTGAACCAAGAAGAGGTTCCTGGGGGTCCTCGGCTTCATCGACCTCGACCCAGCGACTCGGACCTCCAGGAGCTATGAGATCACCATGAGTCGATGCGGGACGCCTTCAGCTACGTGTAGACCACCTCAGACGCGCCGGGGAGCCCTAGAGGAGCCCGAGCTTCTTGATCGAAGCTCATCAGGCGCGAGCTTCTTCCCTGTTCTTCCAGGGAGCTTCAGCACCGTCGGATCAGGAGGCGAGGCCCAGTTTGATCAGGAGCCGTCCGATGAAGCCGCGTGCCAACCGTCATATCAGCCCGGATCGTCTAATCCAGGCCCTTCATCGCCGAACCGGTATCCACCGTCGGAGGCTCGACGCGTGGATAAGTGGCGCACCCAGCGCCGTTGGATGTCACGCCTTATTTGGGGTAAATTTCATATCTAGCCCCTCGTTTTTTGTATTTGTAGTCTAATACCAAAAATAAAAAGTCAAGTTGTAAATAAATTGTATAATTTGCAGACGGACCCCCCTATGTTTGTATATTTACCTTTTAGTCCCTCCGCGCCTCACGTGCAGCACCCACGTGAGGCACGTGAAATTTGCATTTAAACCCCGCCGGGTTTCTGTAATTACAAAATGGGCCTGGAAATAAAAGTTAACGTGTATTTTTATTGTGATTTTTGCATGTATGCCCCTGTGAACTATTTTATTTGCAAAAATACCCCTTCCAGGCCATTTATTTTTGGATACTTTATCTATTTATTTTGTGCTCCATATTAACTTGAAAAATCTTGCAAAAATAGACTTAAGCTCCTGTTTGGTTGTGCTTGCACGCTATAGTTTTAGTTTTTCATTTTGTTGCATTTTTGCATTTATTAAAAATCAAAAACATGTCTTTTATTCACTGTCTAACTTATAAAATCCTAAAAAAATATGAAAATGCCACGAAAAATTCCAAAAAAAATCCCTATGGTGCATTTTGACCTATTTTAGTGTCAGTCCAAAAATCCCTAAAAATATCAAAAGGAAAACCTTAAAAATCCAAAAATACCCAAAAACTTCAAAAAAACATAAAAACTCAAAGAAAAATCAGAAAAATATGAACTCAGTCCCTATTTCTGCTATATTTTATTATCTTTATTAGAAAAATTGTGTGGAAAATTTTTGAGGTTGATTGCTATTTTTAATGTCTATTTTTATGATAGCCAGACCCTATCCCACAGTTTGCTCCTATTTTGCTATTTAAACATACTAAAAATGTTTTCAAAAATGCCCAAAATTCACAAAAACAGTAAAAAATCATGAAAATCCCAAAAAGACCTTATCCCTGAATTTTTGACTATTTTTGGAGTATTTTTGTAAATATTATAGTACCTCTTTATGTGTACATATGTATTTCAAAATATATATATATATATATCTAATTATTTATATTTATATATCTATGTATTCACTCTAATATAAAAAAAGGGAAACAAATAAATAATATTTTATCATACTTATATACACCTATATATAATATATGTATCACAAGCTATATATTAATCCTCCATGGGTATATATATTTTTATATTTTATATAGATATATATATTACCTAATTATATTAATAAAAACAAAAAAAAGTATATATAAAATTAAAAAAAGGGGGTATATATATAATTAAAACCCACACAAGGATGACTCTGTAGCTCATGTAGGCCATTGCATTTTGGATTACTCTCTGTGGTTCGACCTCTACATGCTTGTTCCCGATACATTTTATGGTAGAGTAATAAAGATTAATTCACTTTTTTTGGACTCAATTGTTTTTATTCTTTTATTGTGGATTAATTGCTCGTCAACCCGGGTGTTTGGTGAGTGGTCGCCTCAGCGACACTTTTCATATTATTTATGGTGACCCTCGTTGGACATCTTCGGTTATCAGATGGCGCCATTGCCGGGGAGCAATGAGCATAGCCTAATTTATTTTGTCATTCTTGTATAAAATTTTTTGATTCATCATTCATTTTTGTAAGCAGCTATTTTCATTGCTATTAATCAGCATGCTTCATTTATTTATTTATGGTGATTATTTTATCTGCTCCATTTAATTGATTGAGCTCTACTAATGCATTCTTTTTGTGACTTTGATGCGAGGGCCCGCCACGCGAGGATGGCTTCTTAGGAGGCCAAGGCAGCCGAGCTTGGAGGAGGATGGTCTTCTTCTCATGGCCATCTGGAGAGAGCACCAAGGAAGCAAAGAGAGGGATTAGATAGGATTAGAATACTTAGGATTATTTATTAATTTATAGTGAGAGAGACAATTTTGGCATGTAATTAAACAGGACTCTACTCTTCACAATGAGGTCCAGTGCCCGGGTGATTGTTCACCTGGGGGCCTCATTGCGGCTTTTCGAGTTGTTCATCGCCTTCTTTTATTTTGTTTCTTGAAGTTTTGAGCTTTCCGCCTTTCTTTTACTTTGTTTTGTGTGCTTGGAGCCCCTAGATATAGGTTGCTTGACTCGGTAGCTAGGTCCAAACATTAATAAGAATGCATGTTCCTATAGTCTACTTCGCTTGGATCTAGTCAAATTTAAACAAGTCGTTAATTTGTCTCTTAGCCCTCTGTGCCGTAGTGAGCCATGTAAAGCGCTTTCTCCTACCCTCAATTTGTTGAGCAGAGGAGGGGTGAGCCAAGACCGGACCCTCTTGGGCTAGAGATAAATGAGCGACTTACGGTTCTTCACGCTAATAGCAGCTTATGTTTAGGATGATTTTGTGCCTTGCATACCGACATGTAGATAGGTTTAAAAATTCTGTTTTGCATACCACATGGAGAGAGCTGGGATGCACTGTAAGTCTTCTAACTCAGCATGCATCATTCGGTTCAATGGTGAGATTTCCATCATGTAACCACTTGCACGGCTTTTCTGCTATCTCCCTCTGATTTTGAGCACCTAGGACTTAAATGAAAATCTACAAAAACGTTAGGCGATGGTATGAAACAGACTCAAAAAAAGTGAAAACCCAAAAACTAAAACAAGGGGACTGCTAAATAAACTTTGACCTTAATTAAAATCTGTAATGGACTATCATTGTACCGGGTTCATAAAGCCCTCATTGTTTTCAGGTACCTTGGAGGGGGACCAAAACCCTACTCCATGAGCGAGTGCGACCCCTAAGGATTAAAGCCCAAAATCCAGTCTGCAACTGCCTTGTGTATCGCCTGGATTTCCGAAGTATTGGCGCTTCTATCGTACGTAGGCGAGTAGGACTTGGTCACCAATGGTGACTCTCTGTTGTGAGAGCATCGACCCTGTCCGAAGTATTGAGCATAGGCCACGTCTTCACGGGGGTGTCTGTCTCATCGTCCTGCGTCCGAGTAGGTTCTTGCACGCTCACGGGTGATTCCGTTGCGAGCGAGAACCGAAGTATTGGTTTCGCCTATCGGCTTCCTCTCTCTTTTCTTTGGCTGAGTAGGGATCCAGGAAGGGTTACAAGGACTCCAAAAAGTACAGACTACAGGTTACACAGGAGGAGGACAAGTACGGGATACTCTTCCGGCAGTACTCTCTCTCCTATAGGGTAGCGTACTAAGGACTTGTTATAAGATTTGCCTGAAAAATCACAACTCTAAAAATGAAAAGATAATAAATAGCCGAGCTTTCACGACTTCACATTGTGTGAGTTGGTGAACCCGATTTTCTATTGTGTTTGTATGGATCTAGATTAAGGTTCAAAGATCAAAGTCCCGCGCCTTTGCGCACATTTTATTGTGTCTCCCTTTGACCACCCCGCTCAACCGAGCCTCTCTACTGTTTTACACTCCTTTTATTCCTAGTTGACCATCGTATTTTTCATCCAACATCCGATCTTCTTTTGTACTCCACGAAGTCGATTCATGGATGGTTTCTGTCGGGTCCATGCCGACACCCACATCGATTCCATGAACTCAACTTCGCCAATAAATTCGAGGTGATTCCCTAGAACCCGATCCGGACTTTGCGGATCGATCTCCAGACTCCTCGTTTTCTACCTTTCTCTTGGCCACCCAATAAACTGGGATCACTTTTGTCCCACTTCTGCCGATGTGAATGGAAGTCGATTACAGTCTACATCCTTTTCCATTCACAACATGCTGGGGTTGACCTGAATTCCATCCTAATCACGGCAGCTGAAGTTAATTGCAAGTGATCTAATTTGGACTATCTCATTCTGCAATAGAAGCCAGTGCGAGCCCTGGAGACTACTCTGGAGTTCATCTCGTCTGACTCAGACCCTGACATGGCTCCAGGAGGAAAGGGCAAGGGTTAGTAGCCACCACCAGAGGGACAGGTGCCAGATCAGAACCAAGTCAATGCACAGTTATTGGCATCCATCCAGGCCATACAGCAGCAGTTGACCGAGCAGGCCCTTACACAGACAGCATTCCAGGATATGTTGAACGATATGATGCACCGTGACGATGGAGGATGAGGCAGAGGCAGAGGAGGCCGGGGAGGAGGAGGTGGAGGTGGAGGAGGTGGTGATCCTCCTGATGATGATCTTGAATTACCACCACCAAAGCCGACACTCAAAGAAACATACAATCCGGGAGACAGCCAGATGACCGAGTGGATTCTCATCCCACCGGTACACGCTCACTTTGAGCTGAAGCCCCAATTCATAGCCCTTCTCCCTGCCTTTCATGGAAACACAAGCGAGGAGCCGTACATTCACCTGCAGCAATTCTCCCGCATTTGCCGCACTACACACTATCCCAATGTCCCTCTGGACATTGTAAAGATGATGGCTTTCCCCTTCAGCCTACACGACAAGGCCCTCTATTGGGTCAATCATTTGGGAAAGGTTGTGATGACCTGGGAGGAGTTGAAGTCCGCCTTCCTGCATAAGTATTACCCTCTTGGTCGGCTCAACCAGATGCGAGCCCGTATCAGTAATTTTACCCAAGGACCCCACGAGTCCATACATGAAGCTTGGGAGAGGTTCACTGACCTACAGGAAAAGTGTCCCCATCATGATATCCCAAAGACCAACTTGGTCCAGCATTTCTTTGGGGGACTGAATATTGAAAGCCAACGGCTTGTGGACGCAGCATGTGGGGGCTCCCATTTCAACAAAGATGAAGATGTAGTTTGGCAGATCTTTGAAGAAATAGCCGAAGGAGAGGCCGCCCTCTCTTCATCCAAGGCATACCAGAAGCAGCCCTAGATCCTCCAGAAGCAAGTACACATGGCTGCATCCAAGGAAGCAGAGAGAGATGAGAGCTCCAACCTCATCATCATCGGGGGCCATCTCTCTAAGGTAGATATCATTGAGAAGCGATCACAGGACCTCGAGAAACTCGATGTGATCGAGAAGAGGACCCAGAACCTGGATAAGCTAGATCAGATCAACAAGTACCTCGAACTGTTGGTCGGCACGATCAACTCTGTCCAGTCGGCTACACCATCAGACGCTCCCGCTGAGAAGAAGGACGAGCAGCAACCGCAGCATCAGCCTCAGCCGAGACAGCAGCCACCGGCAGTCCAGCACGTGTACTACGTGCAGGAACCCGACCAGGGCCTGCCGCAGCAGCAGATGATCGTGTACCAGCCAGAGTTCCTTTCTATATCTGATCCAGTCTTCCCACCACCACCCCTGATCCAAGAAGTCAATGGGGTATGGAGTAATGATGCACAGCCGACCCGTCCTCAGGGACAACCCCAGGGTCAGCAATTTGCCAACCGGCAGTACCACCAACCTTAGAGTGGTCGTTTTGGTCAAACCTCTCAACCTCACCAGCAACACCAGCAGCCTCCCCCATTTGAACATCAATGGAGGCAGAACTATCCATACCAGCAGCAGCCGCAGTACCGCCACCCACAGCCGTATCATCAGTATGCGGCTGCTCAGCCTCAACCATACCAGCAGTATCCTCCTCCGTCATACCAACAGCTTCAACTTCCTGCGCCACCACAGCAACACCACCAACAACAGCCTCCCCACCCATCTACCCAACAGCAGCATGGTCTGCACGCTGAATCTTCTGAAGTGTCCCCTGCGAATCCCACCATGGATTGTCTGGCCCAACTTGTTAAAGGGCTAGCGGATATGACAAAGCGACTTGATGACCTGACCGCCACCCGAACTACCATTCCGGCGCAGGTCAAAGACAACCCCAATAACTTCAAGAAGAAAGAGCAGGTAGAATGTGATGTCCAGTCCGAGTCTGGTAATGATATTACTGTTTATTCTAATGTTGTTACTCTCAGGAGCGGTAGGACCTTGCCTCCGCCTGCTACTACCAGTGGGGTGAATAAAGAAACAGGTGGATCGTCATCTTCCGCATCAGCCGTGCCAACTCCAGGGGCGGGTGAGGAGGAAGAAGAAGGAGAAGCCAATCCAGCTGTCGTGCCATGCCAGAAGCAACCTCAGCCAAAAATACAAAAAAATCAGCAAAAACAAAAACAACAAAAAGAAGCTCGTAGCAGAAGCAAAGCCGCGCCAGCATTGGAGGAGCCGCCAGCAGCAGCCGATCCCGCGCCAGCCGATGGAGCAGACGCTACTCTTTTTGAGCGCCCAACAGCACCAACATGTTCAGATCCAGCTTGTACTCCTTTTTATAGTTCGGATGTACAACATTCTGTGGGTAATGATTTTGATGTAAATAAGAACCCTGATTTTCCTACTAGTAGTGTACATATTCCTTTTCCTCATGCAATACAAAAATCCAAAAAAATTGCAAAATGAAAAAAGGCATTGTCTGATCCAGGTGTTGTGGATATTTTGGATAAATTGACTGTTGAGATTCCCTTGTTGAAGGTCGTGGAATACATGCTAGCTGTGAAGAAAGGACTGAAAGAGGCATGTACTAACAGGCGTCAGCCAGCGCAAGACAACAGACGCCGAGAAGTAGAAAAGCACGTTCTCTCCATGGCCACTGTTGCAGCCATCAGCAATCTCCCCCAGAAAAAGCAAGATACAGGAGCACCTTTGATCAGTTGTGTGATTTTTGACCAGGTCTTCGAGCGCACTCTTCTTGACAGTGGTTCTTCCATCAACCTTCTGCCCTCGTCCATAATGCAAGAGTTCGGACTGGGACTGCTCAAGCAGACAGGCATGATCCTTCAGTTCGCTGACCGATCCGTTAAGCGGCCCCGAGGTCTGTTGGAAGACGTGATAGTTACCGTGCAGGAGATGAAATTCCCAGCTGACTTTGTAGTCCTTGATATGGACTCACCTACACCCTTGCTCCAGACCCCTATCATCCTTGGCAGACCATTCCTTCGTACTTCAGGTGCCGTGGTTGATTACGGGTCTGGGAAGATCACTTTCAGCTCGAACACCCAGCAAATAACGATAAACATGAATAGAGAGCCGAATGCCGCAACTGATGAGAGCTAGGCAGCATCAGAAGTAGACTGTGATTTCATCGCGGAGATCAGAGATTCAGAGTTATCATTGGACGATCCATGGACCCGAGAAATCCTCACTCTGGAGCTGGACTTGGAAAGCGCAGTCAGCCTATGCTCCGATGATTCTTGGGAGACAGATTCTCAGATGCAGGCGCATCTTCTTGAGCATTTACTCCAGACCGAACATGATCAGCTTAGCGCGGAACCGTTCGGTGCATCATTTGGATCTCAATAGGATGTTGAGGATGGTAAGTATCGCAAGGAAATACATCCCACCACCAGCATGGTATCTGAAGTGGCAGATAAAGTGGACAGATCAAAGCCAGATTTCAAGCCACTTCCTGCAGGCCTGAAGTATGCTTTCCTTGCGGGTGAAGAACAAATGTATCTAGTCATCATCAGCAACAGGCTGAATCCGGATCAGGAATCTCGACTTCTCGAGGTTCTAGAGAAGAACCGTAAGGCACTTGGTTGGAGCGTATCAGATCTCCGAGGGATAAATCCGGCTTTGTGTTCACACCATATCTTTCTAGAAGAAGATGCCAAACCGTCCCGCGAATTTCAGAGAAGGCTGAACCCTAACCTTCGGGACGTCGTCATGAAGGAGATCACGAAATGGTGTGATGCAGACTTCATTTATCCCATCTCCGATTCGAAATGGGTAAGCCCACTGCATGTAGTCCCCAAGAAATCAGGGCTTACCGTGGTTACAAACGACAAAGGAGGGGAAATTTCTACTCGGGTACCAACCTCCTGGCGGGTGTGTGTTGACTACCGCCGTCTTAATGCAGCAACCAAGAAGGACCACTTCCCCTTGCCATTTATTGATCAAGTTCTGGAGAGATTAGCAGGCAAGGAGTTCTTCTGCTTTCTGGATGGGTACTCCAGGTACAACCAAGTGGCGATCGCTCCTGAAGATCAAGAGAAGACTACCTTCACTTGCTCGTTCGGCACCTACGCCTTCAAGAGAATGCCCTTTGGATTATGCAATGCACCTGCAACCTTCTAAAGATGCATGCTAGCAGTCTTCGCCGAGATGGTAGGCAGTTTTCTCGAGGTATTCATGGACGACTTCTCTGTCTATGGTGATAGTTTCGATTCTTGTCTTGTGCACCTAGACAAAGTGCTTCAGAAGTGCCGGGAAGTCAATTTAGTGCTCTCATGGGAAAAGAGCCACTTTATGGTCACTGAAGGTATTGTGTTGGGCCACATCGTTTCCAACGTGGCATGGAAGTCGACCCGGCGAAGGTGGATGTCATTTCGAATCTTCAGCCACCTCAAACAGTGAAGAATGTGAGGTCATTCCTGGGGCATGTGGGATTCTACAGGCGATTCATCAAGGATTTCAGCCGCATTGCCCGACCTCTGACAGAACTTTTGTGCAAGGAAACCGAGTTCATTGTTGATCAGCCAGTCCTCCTTGCGTTCAATCAGTTGAAGGAGCTCATCACTCAGGCTCCAATCTTACAGCCTCTTGACTGGACTTTTCCCTTTGAGATAATGACCGATGCGTCAGATTTTGCAGTCGGAGCTGTTCTTGGGCAGAGGAAAGACCGAGCGCCCTATGCCATTCACTATGCCAGCAGAACATTAGATGAAGCACGGAGAAATCATACAGTGACAGAGAAAGAATTCCTGGCTGTGGTTTTCGCCTTAGAGAAGTTCAGATCCTATTTGTTGGGATCAAAAGTCACAATTTTCACGGACCACTCTGCTATCCGGTACCTACAGCAGAAGAAGGATGCCAAGGCAAGACTGATTCGTTGGATCCTTCTCCTCCAGGAATTCGATTTGGAAATCAAGGACAAGCCTGGAGTTCAGAATGTGGTAGCAGATCACCTCTCCAGAATTGAACAACATGAGCCTCCTCTGAGCAATGCACCAATCACAGAAACCTTCCCTGATGAAGCCATCTTAGCTGTGGATTCTCTTCCTTGGTATGCTGATATAGTCAATTACCTCGCCTCTGGGGTAATACCTTCGGATTGGATGAAGAACCAAAAGAACAAATTCATGTCGACCATCCGCTTCTACCAATGGGAAGATCCTCTTTTATTCAGAGAAGGAGCAGATTGTATTTGGCGCAGGTGCATCCCTCAGACGGAGCAATCTAGTGTCCTCAAGCATTGTCATTCGCTCGAATCTGGTGGACATCACTCTGGAGATCGTACGGCAGCAAAAGTTCTACAATGTGGCTTCTGGTGGCCCACATTGTTCAAGGATGCAGCAGAGTTTGGGGGGCCTCACCGACTTTTTTGTGTTTTTATCGCTTTATTTTTATTTGTTTTCTAATTTTTGGTTTATTTATTTTGTGTGAATGACCCCTAGCTTAGGAATTGTTTGCTCGATAGATTAAGGTTCAAAGCCTTAATAAATTTGCATGTACCTATAGCTTCGCTTCTGGACTTAGTCAAATCAGAATTGATATTTATTTGGATTTGAGATCGAGCGTCAAGAGAAGTGGTATACAACGCTTGCAGGATCCGTTGTGGTGGACACCGATGCACTTCAGAGAGCGGACTTTTGGATCTCACTTCTAGATAGTTAGCATATTGTTATTCATGCTAATAGACATTACTAATCTACGATTATTTCATCGGATTGCATGTGCATGTAGTATAGGTTTCAATTATGTTATGCATCATGCATGGAGAGAGTTGGAAAGCACTGTAAGTCTTTTGACTTTGCATGCATCATCAATTTCTGACTTGCACAGCTTTTCCGACCTTCTCCCTCTGATTTAGATCACTTAGGATGTTAAATGGAATTGAAAACATCGTTAGGCACGTGCATTGAAAAATAACAAAAAAGGTGATAACCTAAATAAAATTGGGAAGGCTAGCTCTATTGGACTTTAAAATAAAATGTAATGGATTCATTGCTTTGGGGAGAGCAACCCTCTCATTGTCTGAGCATTTTATTTCTACGTATACACTAAGGATTAGTGCCCAAATCCCATGTCTATATGTGGTTTGTACAACTTCTTGAAAATCAACTAACTCTAAAAATGAAAAGATAAAAGACCAACATCTCGGTCTTCACTGTGTTGAGTAGGTGACCTAGATGTTTGCTTTGTACATTGATTGTGATTTTGAGTCCATTTACATTCTCACCCTTTTTTATTTTTCGGTCCCATCCGTGTGAGTCATCATTTTTTTATCATTGAGTCTCTCTAACTCTCTTGTGTATTTATTTCCTCATTTGCATCTGATTCGTGATATTGGGTCTTGAGCTTCATCGTCTTCATCGGATTTTGCAGCCATCTTCTTTTCCAATATCACCCATATCTGGTCTGGATCAAGGAGACCCTCTCCTTGAACCACAATTTTATCTATGTCCACTTTGATCTCGCCGACCCCCCTCGTTCCCTCCGTATCATCCCTTCTTCTACCCGAGTTTGTTGTTCTTATAGATAGGGCACGCATCGAGGTTTATGACTTCCATTGATTATTTGAGTAAGCCGGGCACGTTTTGAGGACATTGAGAATGGTGTTCTCCTTTTGGTGGATATGACTCCGGATATGTGCATAGATATTATTGAGGATTTTGATATTTGCACAATCACATGTGTGACTCTTATTTGAGGATCTCTGATCTCGCACACCGGATTGAGGATGTGGTGCATTCTGATGATTTGATGATGATTTCATGAGGTACGATTAGATGACCTTTTACGTGGTTCCTTCCATGTTGATTCAGAGGTTTGATAGACTATCTTGATATGTACTTAGAGCGACGGTGCTCGAGAACCCACGTGATTTCACTCATCTTCTTGACTGATCCACCTTCGATCTCTTGATTCTTTCATCCACCTGTAGCACGTAGAGGATTTATGCTTACATCTCGAGCCATCTCAGCTGATTTGATTTCCTTGAGGGACGCCTTGTGACTGACTGATTGACTTTCATCCCTCACATGATCTTATGCCCTCCAACCGAGGATTGACTGATTGATGATTTTGAGGACCTGAGATTTGATGCCAACATTCCCATGATTTTGTTGACCTTGCTTGCATTGCTCCTCGAGGACTATCTGCATGAGAATGCAACATTTTCTTTACGATCGGATTCACTCCCAGCTTGTGTCTCTATCTTGTTGGAGCACGAGACTGAGTCGTTTGATATGCTTTCAGTCTCGGTGCCATGATGAATATCCAATCTGTCGGATTACGGGACTGTTATGTCTTGACTCATCTGAGTCTGCTCTCCTTGACGGTCCTCGCAAGGATGAGTCATCTCTCTCTCTGATTATTCTCTGATTAGTTGACAGTATGCTCCCTGAGGGGTATCTGTGGGACGCTGCCACATTTTCTAGATCCGTCGATCTCTTTTGCTGGTAGCCGATCTGTCACCTACCGAGACCGCTTCTGATGATCCATCTGATGGATCTGACTTCTTTGAGTCCACTCACCTTGACGATCCTTGCAAGGGTGAGATCTGCCTGATTATTCATTGACTAGTATGTACCACTCCCCGAGGGTTATCTACAGGAGGATACATCATTTTGTCGGTACTCGATTTCACTGCTGGTGTCTCCTCTCTGTTGGAGCACAAAGCCGAGTTTTCTGATTTGTGTACTCCTTATCCTCTCTGATTGTGTCTCCAATCTGTTGGAGCACGAAGCTGAGTCTTCTGATTATTTTACGATCTTAGACTCATTTGAGTTTGCTCACCTTGAGGACCCTCACAGGGTTGAGCCATGCCTTGTGGTATTCGGTGTATCTCTGATCTGTTGACCTTCTGACCACAGGATACCCTGCTGCAGAGCGAGTCTCTTGCTCTTCACCTTTCATATATTCCAGAGACTTTGATTGACTTGGAGGATTCTGTACTACTCACTCTTCCTCCATGTCTTCTGGTATCAGCCCCGATCTCTCATTCCGTTCTTATGGACCGATGATCTACTTCTCGCTACCAAGTTCCTGGTTGTAGTTTTTGATCTGTTTCCCCCAGTAGCTGACACCTACTAGAGTGTATATCAGGGTGTCTTTTCACTTTCTGATTGCGTCACCGTTCTCACAGGGATACGTTGACTAGATTACGGTATTTGACTACCAGATACCGTTATGTACTTCACCAGTCTAAACTTGTTGTATATATGTCTTTTGTCGTGCATTCCTTCTTTCTCCCGTATGTCATGTGTACCCCAGATCTTTTACCATATCTGTGTGTCTATACCTAGGACGTACCTTGTCCTAAGTATGGGGGGGTTGTTCTATTCTTCGTTCCATTTCATCACTCTTGTTATTGCCTATACTTATGAATCTTTTACCCTAAGTATAGGGGGAGTGATGTGTACATTCTCTGCATCTATCTTCATATATCTTTTCTTATTTTCGTTTCTATTTTTCTTTTTCTACCAAAAGAGGTGTCACCCCTTTTTGTCAGTTTCTGTACTTAGGACGTACTTTTTCCTAAGTACAGGGGGTGCACCCCGAGTTCTTTCATTTGTTGATCCCATCCGATGTCTCCTCTCTTGTTGATTTGCTCTACTATACTTAGGGATACCTCACCCTAAGTATAGGGGGAGACAGACAAGGTTGTGATCCTTTTTTTCCCACCATTGACCCTCCCTGCTATGTGTACAGTCTGCTATACTTAGGATTATTTGATCCTAAGTATAGGGGGAAGGTCAACTTCTGATTCATATATCTCTTCGTTCTTTTATTTCTTATTCAGTCGTTATAGTATAGGCTTTTCTATACTCAGTACGAGTTATGTCTTCTCTTTTTCTTTTCGATCTACGAGGACATGGCTCAAGCTCAGTATAGGGGGTCGTATATACTTTGTATATACTTTAGCCATAACTCTGATTTTTCGTATTATTAATAATAAATATGGCTAAAATCCTATATATACAATTCACTAAATCAATTAATAACAAATGTATGTTATTCCTCAAATTCTTTTTGTACATACTGATTAATAAATAAGGTTAAAATTACTTCTGTAAAATGATTTGAAAAATGGTTTGACCCATTTGGAAAACTTTATGTAAAATATTTCCAACCTTTGTAAAAATATTTTGGTTTGCAAAAAATTCTTTTCTTTGTGTGAAATACAAGTTTTAAAACCATATTTGCAAATGATTTTAAAAATGGTTGTAAACATATTTTGAAAAATCTATATATACTGTTTGAAAAATCTTTGCAAAATGACTTTCAAATGCTTGTAAATATTTGCAAAATTTATTTTGTACTATAGTTTTCAAAATTGTTTGCAAATAAATTTGAGAATATGTGCATCATTAAATAAAAATAAAATACATATATATACCTACAAAATAAATTTCTTTACCAATTGTACATATATACCTAAAAAATAAATAATTTTTCAACCTATAAATTCCTTAAACTTTTAATTATTGTAAATAAATAAAAAGAAGCATGCCCATGTAAATAGTTGTACATATTTTATACTTTCATGCCTAAATTCTTTTTATTTTCAAATTCTTTTTGAGGAATTTGCATCATTCTTTTGCATTGTACATGGCATTTGCATAGCATTCACATTCTTTCGGGTTGAGCTTGATGATTAAACTAGTCCAAATGAAGTCGAAGATTGGAGCTTGGTTGGACCTTACCGCACCTAACTTCACTGGAACCTTTTTGGGAACTAGATTTAAGGTACTTTAGGTCCATTGGGACTTAATTCTTTGAGACTCAAGGCTGGGTTCAAGTCACCTCAACTGACTAACTAGGACTTTTCAAGATGCAAGCATGACTCAACTTGCACCTTTCACTTTGATCAACTCAGTTGGAGTTGTGAGGGGAAAGGATTTTCCAGTTTGAGATACACATGAGTGGAAACATTCATCCTCGTCTAGGGAGGGAAGTGCACCCCAACCCGATCCAGTAGCCATGAGGTCTAAGGACAGGAGAGTGTGGGTTGCAATAATGCTTCAAAAGACGGATAGTCTCCTGGCTCAAGAGGAAAAACTCCTTATGTAAATGATGTTATAGATAGTATTTCAAAAAAAACTCAAAAAAGTTGACAGACCTAATTGAAAATAAAATGCCTGCCGGAATATGTATATATGATAAGCAAGCTTGAGCATCAAAGTTATACCATGTGAGCCTGCAATTAGATGGCTTGACTATGCCGGTCATGCATCCCAGGATAGGTAGCTACACTGGCTACCGTCCATTCTTCTCTTCACCCCTCCTCTTGAGTCGGATGCCACTTGAACTTAGAAGGGAATACTGAAAGATATGGGAAAATCCTCAAGCGCATCATGGAAGCGTGAGCGTCGTATCGGATACGACGGAGAACGACTAGTCGTACTAGTTGTTCGGTGCAGCGGAATTTAAAATTTTTCATGCGATGAAACCACATGATCCAAGAACGATTCTCGGATCGTTTCATCTATCACCACAACAAGTATAATGCAATACCTCTTGAAGCGTGGTTGATCGAGTCTCTACGAATGAGACCTCCTGTCTCAAGTCCGATCGTCGGAGAAGCGGCTTGCGAGCGCGGGGATGAGTCGCGTTGTCCTCGCAATCCAACGAGTTGATCCAAGCACGATGAACTCTTGATCTCGTCGTACGAGATCGAATGTCTCCTTCGTGAGTGTAGCACTCCAAGAAGACGGAGAACCGCAGAGTGTCGAAGCGGCGGCGCGGTGGCGTAGGCGACGACGAAGTCCTCCCCTAGGGTTTTGGTGGTCAGCCACCAAGAGAGAGAGAAGGAGAGGGTTGGCGTGTGAGGAGAAAGAGAGACAGAGAAGTTCTTCCAAAAGCATGTAATAGAGAGCATAGCATGCCTCTCTATTTATAGGGTTTTAGGATCCATGGATCTCAATCCATGGGACATATAAAATCAATGGATGAGATTGATTTATGTCAATCCAATGGTCAAGATTGTTGTTGGTAAAAACCAAAAACTTATGATTTAATTTAGATTAAATATATTTAATAAATCAAATATACATCAATCCTAAAATTAAACCAATTAAATAAGGGGATGATTTCAATGGAGATCATGCCACCCAAGAAATAGGGTGGACGGCCCCCAATTCCATATAGGACTTGGTAGCTGCCCACCACATTCCAAGTGGGGGCAATCTCATGGATTTCCATGAGATTGCATATCTCCTTGAATTTCTCCATTATTTATTCCAACAACTTTTGTTGGGATTTATTCACCAAAAATAATTCACAATTAATTTTGGGAATATTGCAATCTTGACATTGGAAAATTGTGAATCACATTCACAACCCAAAACAAGATATACTTTACATTTTCAATTAACTAAACAATATGTATCCAATACACATTAATAATTAATCAACAAATATAAATTATAATTAGCTCTCTCTAATATATTATAAATCACATTTATAATATATCATTAATAATTGGATATTTCTATACACATTTTTTTTATCCATAATAATTAAATCACATTTAATTATATTGGATAATTCCTCATACATCATGATAATTAAATCACATTTAGTTATCAATTTCTCAATGCTTAGATCTTATGGAATTAATCTTGAACCATTCAAGAACAATGCTATTTCTCCTCAGATACTTGGAGATAAGGACAGAACGATTGTATTGTTCCACGTATAGTGACTTGGATATTGAGATCATATCTCAAATCCAGATCCCATGGACCTCTCATAGATGCTTGATTAAATCAAGACCGTAAACCTAATCTTCTCATTGCATCTGAATCTCATTCAGATCAATGTCCAGTACATGGACTAAGATTAGGTCACTTCTCTAATGTGAGGAGTCACTAAAATCCAGACCTGTTTCATCACTCCCTCGGAATGGAAGCGTCATGGTTATACAATCGTTTATGATCAAATCACCCTCAGGTATTCCCAATACCTGTACATCCTGCATACTGGTAGACTCATGATCATCTTGAAGATATAGATCACTTTTACACTATCATCTTCATATGTCTGATCACTAAGTTTCTCAATCTTGGTCCTTGGGATATGGTACAGATCATATGCTTTCACAAAGCATATATCTTACCTTCAAATTCATGTCATGCTTCTAAAGCATGACGACCATGCATGGAATTTGATCAGTCCCAATACCTCATGAGTGAGCTAATGTCTCCCGGTTCACAAGTGAACATGTATGATCCCTTTGAGAGATCATATTACTCATATGCCCTTACATGCACACCAGCTCGCCGGTGTATAGACCTTGGTTAGGTCATCAACCTATTGGTCTGCCAAATGTACATACTCAGACATATAGCAACGCATCTGTCTCTGGTTAGAGGATGTGTGCCTATGTTGTGACAGTATTCAACATAGGTCTTTGGTTATCTTGATCTCGTTAAGTCAACCCATTGACCTAACTAATCTGATACCTCCGAATCACTATTCCCATGCAGAGGACCTGCATCAAGAGGTCGATCAGATATTAACCTAATGAGATAGGATTGCCATCTCCTTCTCGGGCTGGAGATCACTACTTGTCAATCATTGATGATGCTTGATGAGTCCTCTATCTAACTCCTTAGATATTCATCCAAGCATCAGCCTCTATGATTCAATCAATGAATCAATAGCTGCATGATTATCAAGTTGGCCATGGTACATAACCCATTGTACAGAGGGACCTTATAGTACATTCATTCAATCAATTTCAGAAAGGGAGTAAAACATAATAAATAACTTTTATTGATAAATCATTTTTTACAATAACATTTATTGCAGGAATGGTTCGCCTCGGGCTCACATTGCTAACAATCTCCCACTAGCCCTCAGAACCATTCAGGAACAATCCTTAAACCCATACTCATTACATGCTGGTCGAAAACCTTCTGTGTCAGAGGTTTGGTAAGAGGATCAGCAACGTTGTCGACAGAGGCCACCTTAGTGATGATGATGTCACCACACTTTTGAATCTCCCGAATGATGTGGTATTTCCTTTATACGTGCTTGCTCTTCTGATGCCATCTGGGTTCCTTCGCCTGGGCAATGGCTCCCGTGTTATCACAGAGTAGCGGGATGAGAGTATCAGAGGAAACTACGTCAAGCTCCAGCAAGAACTTGCACAACCACACCGCCTCCTTTGCAGCATCCGATGCGGCAATGTATTCGGCTTCTGTTGTTGAATCTGATGTAGTGTCCTTCTTCTTGCTTCTCCAGCTCACAACACCGCCATTGAACAGGAACACAAACCCTGATGTCGACTTTTGATCATCAATATCCGATTGGAAGTCAGAATTTTATATCCCAAGACTTGGAGATCACCATCTCCATAGACTAAGATGTAATCTTGCGCCTGTCTTAGATATCTAAATATGTTCTTTACTGCATTCCAGTGTTTTTCTCCATAGCAGGGTTGGTAACGACTTACCACTCCCACTGCATGGCAGATATCTGGTCGAGTACACATCATGGCATACATTAAGCTTCCTACAGCCGATGCATAAGGGCATCCAGCCATGGCCTTCTTTTCCTCAACAATTTGAGGAGCCAATCCTTTAGACAGGTGGATACCATGTCTTAAGGGTAGGAATCCTTTCTTTGAACTATCCATACGGAATCGTTCAAGAATCTTCTTAATGTATCCATGTTGTGACAATACCAATATCCTCTTTTCTCGATGTCTGACAACTTCAGACCCAAGATGGAAGAGGCTTCTCCAAGATCTTTCATCTCAAAGGTATGGGATAGCCAAATCTTCACACTGGTCATCATCCCTGTATCATTCCCAGTGATAAGGATGTCATCTACATAAAGCATGATGAACACAATGGCGCTCCCACTAAGCTTCTTGTATGCATAAGGTTCATCAGGATTCTGCACAAAATCATAACTCTTTATGGTTTCGTCAAATTTGATGTTCCAGCTACGAGAAGCTTGCTTGAGCCCATAGATGGATTTCTTTAGCTTGCATACTTTGCCATCCTCAGTCATGAAGCCCTGGGGCTGCTCCATGTAGATATCCTCCTCGAGGTATCCATTGAGGAAAGTCGTCTTGACGTCCATCTGCCAGATGTCGTAGTCAAGATATGCAGCTATAGCTAGCAATGTCCTGATGGATTTAAGCATAGCCACAGGAGAGAAAGTCTCATCGTAGTCGATGCCTTCTCTTTGTGTGTAACCCTTGGCTACGAACCATGCCTTGAAAGTCTCTACTTTCCCATCAGATCCCCTCTTTCTCTTGAAGATCCATTTACACCCAATGGGTTTTACCCTTTTAGGTGGATCCTCTAGGGTTCATACACCATTCTTATGCATGGAGTCAATTTCTGACTTCATTGCTAGCATCCATCTATCCATGTCATGATCCGCAAGTGCTTCATCAAATGAAGTAGTACCATTGTCAGTCTCACTTGACACATGGAATCCATACCTTTCAGGTGGTGCAACCACCCTCGAACTCCTTCGAAGATGTATGGGTGTTTCATCTTTATTTACTTCTTCAGTTTCTGGTCTAGGAAGCTCAGAATCCTCAGGGGATTCTATGAGTTCCTCTACTTCACTTTTTTTTGACCTTTAAGGAAATCATCCTCCAGAAATTTCACATCTCTAGAGACAAAAACCTTTTGGGTCTCAGGGTCATAGAGTCGGTATCCAATACCATCTCTAACATACCCAATGAAGTAACACTTACGAGTGCGAGATTCCAGCTTACTTGCGTCCATGTTCTTTGCATGAACCAAGCATCCCCAAACCCTCAAGTGATTAACACTAGGTTTGGTTCCATACATATCAGAGCTCATGAGGAGTCTTAGGTACAGATTTGATGGGAATCTTATTCATGATATATATTGCAGTCTCTACTGCATATCCCCAGAAACTAAGTGGTAAATGTGCTTTACTCATCATTGAACGGACCATATCCATGATGGTTCTGTTGCGTCTTTCAGCAACACCATTAAGTTGGGGAGTTCCAAGAGTAGTGAGATTGGAGACAATTCCATTCTCTTTAAGGTATTCCTTGAATTCATCTGAGAGGTACTCGCCACCTCAATCAGATCGAATCCGTTTAATCTTCCTATCGGTTTGGTTCTCAACCAAAGCCTTGAATTCTTTGAACTTTTCAAAGGTTTCAGATTTATGATGTAATAGGAAGACAAACCCGTATCGTGAATGGTCATCAATAAACGTCAAATAATATCGATATCCATTTCGAGTCGCGGTACTGAAGGGACCACATACATCGGTATGTAATAAGTCAATAATACCTTCGCATCTAGTAACCTTGTTACGGAAAGGCATCCTAATCATTTTACCTCGAATACATTGTTCACAGGTAGGTAAAGACTGAACCTTTAGAAAATCCAAAGGTCCATCCTTTATCAATCTATTGATCCTATCAACAGATAAATAACCAAGCCTTTGATGCCAAATCATGTTTCAATGATTTTTATTATTCCTGGATCTTTTAGGGTTTTTATTAGTGGTTGTAACATTCATGACATGCTCATTAATGCACAATTCATAGAGTCCACCAGAAGTCAAAATACCATCTGCAATATATTTATCATAATGATTTATGACTAACTTATTATAGAATAGGAATGAATATCCACTTCTAACTAGCTTAGATACAGATATCAAATTCCTCCTTACTTCAGGTACATAAAGACACTCTTTAAGTACTAGGACTCTACCACTAGATAATGATAGCCGACAAGTCCCGACGGCGACTGCTGCAACATATGCATCAGATCCCATCTGGATGACTATCTCCCCTTCTTCAAGTTTTCTAGTTTCCTGAAACAAATGCAACAAATTGCATACATGAACAGAAGCACCAAAATAAACAACCCAACTTCCTTCTCGTCCAACGAGAAAACTGGTTTCAATGATAAAAGTAGATTTCATACCTGCTGGGGCTTTACCTTTGTCGATTGACTTCAGGTAATCCGGGCAATTACGCCTCCAGTGCCCCGGCTTTTTGCAGTAGTGCCAGACATCAGTTTTCTTCGACACCATTAGAGTGGATGCATTGGAAGATGAGACAACACATTGTCCCTTCTTCTTTCTCTTCTGGGCCAGGCCCTTCCGATAACCATGCTTTCGACCGTGCTTCCCTCTGACCTGTGCAACCATTGCACTGCCAGCAGGACCATCTTTCTTCATCACGTCTTCTGCAGACTTTAATGCAGCAAGAAACCCAGCGTTTGTCAATTCCAACTTGTTCATGTGGAATGAAACTACAAATTTATTGAAAGACTTGGGCAATGATAGCATAATGAAATCGGATTGCATGTCTGCATCCATATTTGCCCCCAGAGTCTCCAGCTCCGATAAGTACCAAAACATTTTGAGTACATGTTCACGGACCGAGGTCCCTACCTGCATCTTGCAGCGAACGAGCTCTTTCATAACGTTGTACCGCTGGGTGCGGTTAATGTCACCAAAGATATATTTCAGATTCTGCATTATCTCCTGGCAAGTACTCATCTCCACATGTTGTTTCTGAAGAACATTGGAGAGAGAATCCAAGATGTAGCATCTAGCCAAGACATGATCTTCATCATACTTGTCATTGTATGCTTTCTCTTCCTTAGATTTAGGGTTTTCATGCTTGTCTTCTGAGAGCACATAACTTATGTGCTCAACCGAGAGTACAAACTCCAAATTACGGATCCAATCCGTGTAATTCGGTCCGGTCAACTGGTTGACCTCCAGAAGCCTGCTTAGTGGGTTCATGGACTTCATTTTCTTAAATTAGGAATGCACTATATTAGAACATATAATCATATATTCAATTTAATTTTATTTGATCAAGGCATTTTAAATCAAATTAGTCTTACTATATCAACTATAAAAGTTTATTCCCTTAATCACTTTCAAAGTAAGAGATATACTTACTGTTATATCTCAAGTAAGAACTGGGATCTCCTCTTTATCTTTGTCGTATCCCAATAATATGAGAACCTATGACTCCAATAAAGAGAAGCGGGAACACATTCCTCCTTGCAAGTCCAACTTGTATTTCCCAATTCGGTCTTTAATACCCAGGCCCACCACCCCTAAGGTGATGTTGACCCGTCATTAATTGAACCAACCGTCAACAGGAATACAACTCGCTATGTGCAATCCAATATCGCCCCAATAATATGAGGACCTGATATCGGGGTCACTACGCATACGTCCTTACTCTTTCGAGAAGCGGCGAGCCCGATCCAAATGGATCATACGCAGGAGCTGTCACTTCGGATAGGCATCTCCTACATATAATATATGGCGACGAAACCCTTCACCTTGACGGGAGACCATGGATGTCACTTGTGTGATCCTCCATTTCATATTCAAATTTTAATTAATTATTATGAATCAAATTCATGTAATTAATTCTTCCAAGGGAATTATCAACTCTATTCATAATAGAGTATTTTAATTGGATACAATTAATTCAATCATATTAAATTAATTGTCAATTCAATTCAATCAATCAAACTTGATTGTTTTACTTGAATATATATATGGTATTATTCTCAAAGTACGTATTAATTTGTATTTCAATAATTAGAAAATACATCTTGGTTTCTTCGGCATTATCAAGTCCCTACCCGCTATCATGGCCAGTACCGGCGAGAGTGGGACGGACCACATACGTCCCAACCCGCTACCCCAGCGATCTCCGACTAGACACCATATCCGCCTCGAGAAAGGATAATGCCAAATAGATCAATTTGTACTTGAGATGATCATCGGTTCTTCAACCGAAAGTATACCATATAGTAATCAAAACATTTTTTATTATAAGGAAATTTGCTAGACAAATTCCCAATCCTATTCAAACAAGGAGTTTGATGATTGTGTTTCCAATTATGATATAGATCAAATCTAATCAATTATTGGTTGAGGCCAAGTTAATTAAGGAAATAATCATCTTCCAATATTTTTCATATATTTTCCATAATTATTTCTTGAAATTAACAATTAATTTCATTAATTGACAATCACATGGTTCTTGATTAGGACTGTAATTTCAGCAGTGACCCCTACTTACTAAAATTAACATATCTCAATCATATTAAATCCAAATTAGACAAAACCAATTTTCATAGATTGCTAATTTGATTTATGAAAGAATTCAAGTGATATTTCATGTATTTCAAGGAAAGTCTAAACAGTAATTAACTCTTTAATCATGTTAAGATTTGCAGTACCCGCAACAGTGCATACATGTTCATTAAAACAACCATATCTCGAGCAAACAGAATCCAAATTACGCAAACTCAGATTCTATGGTTTCTTTATTTAATGGGGAACAAAATACAAGTGTTTAATTCGTATTTAATTAATTTAAACAGGGCCGAATTTATTAACTAAACAGAAGTGCGAAAATCAAATGCGATAAAAACTTTCGCGACTTCCACGAACCCAAGTCGTCCTAGGTTTGTGGATCGTATCCAAAACCTTCGACCTAAGGCTCTGATACCACTTGAAGGATATGGGAAAATCCTCAAGCGCATCACGGAAGCGTGAGCGTCGTATTGGATACGACGGAGAACGACTAGTCGTACTAGTTGTTCGGTGCAGCAAAATTTAAAATTTTTCATGCGATGAAACCACATGATCCAAGAACGATTCTCGGATCGTTTCATCTATCACTACAACAAGTATAATGCAATACCTCTTGAAGCGTGGTTGATCGAGTCTCTACGAAAAGAGACCTCCTGTCTCAAGTCCGATCATCGGAGAAGCGGCTTGCGAGCGCGGGGATGAGTCGTGTTGTCCTCGCAATCCAACGAGTTGATCCAAGCACGGTGAACTCTTGATCTCATCGTACGAGATCGAATGTCTCCTTCGTGAGTGTAGCACTCCAAGAAGATGGAGAACCGTAGAGCGTCGAAGCAACGGCGTGGTGGCGTAGGCGGCGACGAAGTCCTCCCCTAGGGTTTTGGTCGTCGGCCACCAAGAGAGAGAGGGAGAGGGTTGGCGTGTGAGGAAAGAGAGAGAGAGAGAGAGAAGTGCTTCCAAAAGCATGTAATAGAGAGCATAGCATGCCTCTCTATTTATAAGGTTTTAGGATCCATGGATCTCAATCCATGGGACATATAAAATCAATGGATGAGATTGATTTATGTCAATCCATTGGTCAAGATTGTTGTTGGTAAAAACCAACAACTTATGATTTAATATAGATTAAATATATTTGATAAATCAAATATACATCAATCATAAAATTAAACCAATTAAATAAGGAGATGATTTCAATGGAGATCATGCCTCCCCAAGAAATAGGGTGGACAGCCACCAATTCCATATAGGACTTGGTAGCCGCCCACCGCATTCCAAAAGGAGGCAATCTCATGGATTTCCATGAGATTGCATATCTCCTTGAATTTCTCCATTATTTATTCCAACAATTTTTGTTGGGATTTATTCACCAAAAATAATTCATAATTAATTTTGGGAATATTGCAATCGTGACATTGGAAAATTGTGAATCACATTCAAATCCAAAACAAAATATACTTTACATTTAATTATATTGGATAATTCCTCATACATCATGATAATTAAATCACATTTAATTATCAATTTCTCAATGCTTAGATCTTATGGAATTAATCGTGAACCATTCAAGAACAATGTTATTTCTCCTTAGATACTTGGAGATAAGGACAAGGCGATTGTATTGTTCCACGTAAAGTGACTTGGATATTGAGATCATATCTCAAATCAGATCCCATGGACCTCTCTTAGATGCTTGATTAAATCAAGACCATAAACCTAATCTTCTCATTGAATCTGAATCTCATTCAGATCAATGTCAAGTACATGGACTAAGATCAGGTCACTTCTCTAGTGAGAGGAGTCACTAAAATCCAGACCTGTTTCATCACTCCCTCGGAATGGAAGCGTCATGGTTATACAATCGTTTATGATCAAATCACCCTCAGGTATTCCCAATACATGTACATCTTGCATACTGGAAGACTCATGATCATCCTGAAGATATAGATCACTTTTGCACTGTCATCTTCATGGTCTGATCACTAAGTTTCTCAATCTTGGTCCTTGGGATATGGTAAAAATCATATGCTTTCACAAAGCATATATCTTACCTTCAAATTCATGTCATGCTTCTAAAGCATGACGACCATGCATGGAATTTGATCAGTCCCAATACCTCATGAGTGAGCTCATGTCTCCCGGTTCACAAGTGAACCTGTATGATCCCTTTGAGAGATCGTATTATTCATATGCCCTTACATGCACAACAGCTCGGCGGTGTATAGACCTTGATTTGGTCATCAACCTATTGGTCTGCCAAATGTACATACTCAGACATATAGCAACACATCTGTCTCTGGTCAGAGGATGTGTGCCTATGTTGTGAAAATATTCAACATAGGTCTTTGGTTATCTCGATCTCGTTAAGTCAACCCGTTGACCCAACTAATCTGATACCTCCGAATCACTATTCCCATGCAGAGGACCTGCATCAAGAGGTCGATCAGATATCAGCCTAATGAGATAGGATTGCCATCTCCTTCTCAGGCTGGAGATCACTACTTGTCAATCATTGATGATGCTTGATGAGTCCTCTATCTAACTCCTTAGATATTCATCCAAGCATCAGCCTCTATGATTCAATCAATGAATCAACAGCTGTATGATTATCAAGTTGGACATGGTACATAACCCATATTGTATAGAGGGACCTTATAGTACATTCATTCAATCAATTTCAGAAAGGGAGTGAAACATAATCAATAACTTTTATTGATAAATCATTTACTACAATAACATTTATTGCAGGAATGGTTCACCTCGGGCTCACATTGCTTACAAATACCCCACTTCTCGAGGAAAGGGTTGTTGCAATGTGGAATCATTGGGTTGTCATTCTGGAGAAGTTAGTTCCTTTGTCATTTTTGTTGGGGGGAGACACTATCACTTACATTGTACAAGTCAACTTCATAGTCATAAGGGTTTGAATATGATGTAGGCTAGTTCTGACATGGCTATTGAGGTGGTTTGAATCGAATTCTGTAACTCTCGAAGGATGTTGTGTTTTAAATTTGGTTCCCTACCAGGTCCCACACACATTCTCATACCAAGGTCTGACATGAGCTTCCAACATTGATTTGGTGAAGACAAGTTTAAGAATTAAAATCAGTTCTATCTATTCTTTCTTTTTCTTTTCTTCATTATTCCTTTTGTACTTATTGCATAAGTGTTTGCTAGGGACTAGCAAAGGCAAGTATAGGGGGTGATGAATCTCCATTTCATCATATTTATTTTATCATTTTGGCCTTAAACCCTCTAGCTAATGCATGCAAATAGCATCAATTTGTACAAAATAACATTCAACATCTACCACATTTATTGTGTAAATAATATTGTTTTTAATACCAAAATTATAGAATAACAAGAAGAAAAGAAACATAATAAAACACCAAAGGTATTTTATGACCTTAAACCTTGAGACCAAGTCAAGAATTGAGTTGGTCGACAAGGAATAAAGCAGGGGGAGATAAGTGCCAAAAATATAATAAAAACCCAATTCTTTTATTCATTCAATTAAATCTTTTTGACACCTATTTTATTCTTTATTATTTATACATAAAATAAAGAAACTTTGAAGATAATAGTTGTAGATAATTATGTAGATAAAATTACAAAATTGAGTTCGTACAGAAATAATACACAATGTACTTTTATACACAAAATAAAAAGCCAAACTCCCTACTCACAAACCCATATCTTTCAAATAAAAACTCAAAATGTATCAAAATCACCTCTAATTGTATATAACTTTTCATAAGCTATTTAATGGAGTTAGTTTCATATTTTTTTGGAGTTAAGGTGTGAAAGTTAGGTTTCTGACCTTCATTGTACAATAGACCCAAATAAAATATTCAATTTATTCATTTCTTATTATTTTTACAACTCTATTTTTTTATAATTTTATAAATATTATTTATAACATATATGCATATTAAAACCAAAATAAAATTTCAAAGAAAACACAAAAATAAAATAAGTATATATAAAACATAGGCAAAAACCTATACTGATACATGTCTATAAATAAAAGGAGAAATAATTCTTTTATTATTTATTATTTTCTATTTTTATACTCTTGCAAATATTATTTATATTCTATAAAAATATAAAGAGAAATTAAAACCCGATAAAAACATTAAAATTAAATAATGCATACAAATCATAGATGAAATACCTATAAGTATACTTATATAATATATGCCCTATTTATTTTAGTATACAACTAATATCATAAAAATTCAATAAAAATATATTTATACACATAAAAATAATTATAAATATATAAAATAAAATAATAAAATAATAAAATAAAATATACAAAATAAAATAAAATAACCAAAATATAGATAAATATACCAATAAATATAACGCTAAAAGTTAACTACTAATAAATAACAACAATAAATAAATAAATTCATAACAAAATACCAATAAACTAATAAACATTTTTTATTTTATACTCAAAAATTATTAAAATCAAATACTATTTTAAAATAACTATTTTCGATTTAATTGGAGTATTTTGTCCGTTAGCGGGCCGACATGGACCAATCAGAGGCCAGGGTTCATTGACCTTCGATCAACTCCCCCTGCGCCTCTAACTTGCATCAAAACAGTCATTTCCCATGTTTCTTTCCATTTTCCTGCTCGATCTACCGATCGATCGCCCCCGATCTCTTCATGAGATTTGTTCTCTGATCTTCCTAGATTCACACTGGGATCTTGGAACCATTGTACATGGCTTTAATATCTTGCATTGGCCGGTCAATAAGGGTTCTCGTCCATGTAGATAAATAAAGTCCTCCTTCTCCTTCAATTTTGGTTATCTTCTACCCTCTAGAACCCCGTGGCTTTGGCTAAGAGTGCATCCCCCTGATAGGGGGAGGTCCAACGAGTCCACAGCATCGGAGGAGGTAGAGGTTGCACCCAAGGCGATCGTCACCGACAGCCCTGCTCCCTGGACCAATCCCACGTAGAAGAGTTGCATTTTCAGATTATTTTCAGTGGATTTTAATTCCATCTTTTATTCTATGCATTTAATTTAGCATTTGACCTAGTGATTTAGCCTAAAAGAACCATTTCGTAGTTCGCTGGAGCTCCGCTTCGGCGAACATTTCCAAGCCCCGCGCGACCCACTTTCCACCTCACCCTAATTACCTAGCCACTTCTCCATCTTTACCAACCCGCTGCCCAACCTGATCATGTCGCGATCAACGAATCCTTGCTTCTCCTCTATCGCTCGTCGATGTAGGACCACTCCATCGCACGTTGCCCTGATCCTACTCCAATATAGGCCCAGACCCCCTGCCTTTTCCTTTCGATGCTTTTGTACCTTTTTGCAGGTCCGGAAGGCTCCACCTGAGGAGCGTCAACTGCTTGAAACAGGGCCTAGGTCGAGCACCATTGCTAGACCATTTTGAAGAACCTTGGATGCCTTTGAAGACATCTCCTGATGCGAAGGGCTCCCATGTCCATAAAGAAGATGTCGGTGGAGGGATTGGAGGTCAAAGGAGCTTGCGAGGCCAAATCCAAACTCGCCCCAGGTGAGTTCATACGTGTTCTTCCCCATCGTCTCTCAACTGTTCGATGAAGAGGTTGCTCTAATTTTAACTTGGACTGTTCGATCAAGCCACACCTCAGCTGTTGATGAAGACCCCATATTAGATCGTGAACGCTCATCGTCGAAGGGGTATCACCTGATCTGATATCGCCACCTGGACAAGTGAGACGACTTCTTCCATCCGATCACATGCATTTATGGGGTAATTTGCATTTTAGCCCGCATATTTGTATAGTTAATATTTAGTATTGTTTAATAAAAGGTCATGTGTAAAATAAATTGGGAATTTTGTGAAAAGGCCCATGTACTTCTTTTAATTGCATCTAGTTCCATTCCACCTCACTTCATGTGTCGTCCCATGTGAGGTGGCAAAATTGCATGTATGCCCCTAGCATTTTTGTAATTGATAAAAATTCTAATAAAATTGATTACGTTGTATATTTTGGTACATTTGCACTTGAGCCCATGAGTTTAATTTTATTGCAAAAATGACCTTGTCAGGACGTGTATTTTTATGTATTTCCTCTATTTATTATAAATAGATATTGTGCTCCTAAAAATTTGCAAAAATATGGATAGATGTCTCTTGGCATGAACCTTCATGCCATGCATTTATTTCACATTTTGGGCATTTTATCAATTTATTAAAAATCAAAAGGAACTTAATTTGTACCGTCTAGCTTAGAAAATACTAAAAAAATAAAAACATCTCAAAAAAATCCAAAAAATTATATATGGTCTATTTTACCCTATTTTAATTACGACCAAAAATCACTAAAAATGAAAAAAGAAAAAGCTTAAAAATTGAAAACCCCCCAAAAATCTTCATAGAAACCTATAAAATCATTAAAAATCTAAAAATGTGTTTTTTCTGGTTTATAGTTTTCTTTATATAAATATTTTATATTAAAATTGATTCGGATAATTTTAGAATTTATTTATTATTTTAATATTCAAATCAATTTCGGTTTTTTAATTAATCCATTATTTGGGATATCTTTTACTTTAAAAATACATAAAAATTTGCAAAAAATCCAGAAAACTTACAAAAACATTAGAAAAATATATAAAATCCAAAAATGTAATTTGTTTTGTATTTTAAGTATATTTACTAGTATTTATAAATATAATTATTATATATTGTATATATAGTCTTATATATCCTATATATTATTAAAAGAAAAAGAAAAAAAAGAAAAAAAGAAAATATAAAATTTTAAAATTAAAAACCAAATATAAAAAATATATAATAAAATATAGAATATAAAATCCATAAAAATAATAAAAATGGACAACATATGAAAGACAGATTTTGTGCACATTATTTTTGCCCATTCTACCGTTTGCTCCCTGAGTTCGACCTGTACACATGCTTACACCTATACACATTTCTTGTAGAGTTATAATAAATTTTAACTCCACATTTTTTATATTTATTGATTTATTCATTTTGTCGGTTAATTGTTGATTGACCAGAGGTTTTCATCTGAGGTCGCTTCGACGACTGTCGGTCCGCCTTGTGGGTTGACATGACTTTGATGAGAATCTATGTCATCACTAAGCCAAAGAAATAGAGATAGGAAGCTGATATGTGAAACCACTACTTCGGTCCTCGCTCGCAACGGAATCACCCGTGAGCGTGCAAGAACCTACTCAGATGCAAATCGATGAGACAGACACACCCGTGAAGGCATGGCCTGCACTCAGTACTTCAGACCATGTCGATGTTCCACACAAAGCAGAACACCATTAGTGACAAGTCCCTACTCGGTCACTTAAAATCCAAGCGATACACAAGGCAATTACAGATTGGGTTTTTAACTCTAATCCTTAGCGGGTCGTTCCTCGCTCATGTGAGGGGTTTTGGTCCCCTCCTAAGGTACCTGAAGACAATGAGGGCTTTATGAACCCAAGACAATGAAAGTGCATTACAAATTTTAATTAAGGTCAAAGTTTATTTAGTAGTCCCCTCGTTTTAATTTTTTGGGTTTTTATTTTTTTTAGATCTTTTTGCATACAAGCACTACCATTTTTGTAGATTCTCGTTTAAGTCCTAAGTTCTCAAAATTAGAGGGAGATAGCGAAAAAGCCATGCAAATCGATTCTATGATGGAAATCTCATCATGGAATCTAAGATGCATGTTGAGTTAGAGGACTTACAGTGCTTCCCAGCTCTCTCCATGCGGTATGCAAAACAGAATTTTTAAACCTAACTACATAGCGGTGTGCAATCGATAATATCGATCTAAACATTCGTTGTTGTTAATCGTGAAGAACCAATTATTAATTATTCAGAATTGAGACCAAGGTCTGGTCTTTGATGCTGATCGGTTCCCGCCACAACGGGTCCTGCAAGCACTGTATACGACCTCTCTCGATGCGGTTTCAAATCCAAATAACTAACATTAATTAAGCAACCTATAAGATAATACCGAGGGACTATAGGAATGTAAGAGATCCAAACGTAAGAGACTATAGATACACACATTCTTATTGGGGTTTGATCCTAATTACCGAGGTAAGCAACCTATAAGATAAGGTATCATGCATACAAAACAAATGAAAAGAAGGCGAAAAACTCAAAACATCAGGAAACAAAATAAAAGGTGACAAAATGTGAAAAACTACGATGAGGACCCCAAGTGAATAGACACTCGGGCCCTGTGGGTGTCTAAGTCTTAATTATTACACATTAAAATTGTCTCTTTCTCACCAGTAAATACATAAATAAAGATAAGCTATCTCTATGCTAAATTTCCTCTCTTCACTTCATTTGTTTCCTCTCCAACTGGTCAAGGGGTGAAGACTAGCCTCCACCAAACTTGGTTGCATCAGCCTCCTAAGAAGCCATCCTCGCATGGCGGGCCCTCGCAACAAAGTCATAAAGAAATGTATATTAGCACAGATAATCAAATGTAATCAACATGAGATATATACAAAGAATAATTGAATGAATATGTGCAAAATAAATCAATTTATTAATTACATCAACAAATCAATGAATAAGCAATGCTGACTATACAAGATAAATGACAAAAATAGGCTACGCTTATTGCTCCCCAGCAGTGGTGCTATTTGACGAGAGAGATCTAGCCGAACTCATGTCAATCCATAAAGCGTACTGACAGTCGTCGAAGCAACCTCAGACAAAATCTCACTCGATGAACAATCAACCCACGAATAGATCAAGCAATGAATAGCACAAAATGCGAGTTAAACTTTATTATTCTCTACAACTAGATGTATATCAAGTAAGTACGTAGAGATCGAACCATAAAGAGCAAAAATGGTAGCCTATAGTTATTCTAAACCAATGAGCACTATGTACACGCATGTCATTTATCATGTATATACAAATACATACATACATACACACACAATATATATTTGTGGGTTTTTAATTTTTATAATTATTTTTTTATATTTTTATTTTCAATTTTATATTTATATATTATTTTTTATTTTTATATTTTGTATTTTCTTTTCTTTAGAATAAGTAAAAGAGGATCTAATAGAATATATATATATAATAATGGATAAAATAGATATAAATATGACTAAAAACTTCCAAAAATTATAGAAATAAATATTTTTGGGGTTTAAACTATTTTTAACTATTTTTGTGATTTTTTAGTGAATTTTGAAATTTTTATATATTTTTAAATTAAAAATACCCTAAAACAACATTTAATAAATGACCAAAATTGAAATGGAAATTAAAAATAGAAAATTAAGTCCAAAATTTTCCAAATCAATTTTACTACATAGATAATAATTTAAATAAAATTGTAGAATAGAAAACACTTTTTTTTGAATTTCTCAGAATTTTAGTATATTTTTATCAAGGATTATGGGGTTTTTTAAATTTTAAGAGTTTTATTTTTCTATTTTTATTGATTTTAAGTCTAAAGGATAAAAAGGAATAAATAAGAAAATATAATTTTTTTGAGATTTTTCAGAAATGTTTTTATATGTTTTGGTATTTTATATATTAGACAGGGACTATTGTGCTCTAAATGATTTTTAATAAATAACAAAAAGGTCCAAAATAGCAAACTAAAATCATGGTATGAAACTACTAGCAATCATGGGCTTACATTATTTTTTCATGATTTTTGGAGCACAACAACTATTTTAAATAAATCCAACAAGCATACAAAAATACAATTGCTGGTAGGGGCATACAAGTAAATAAAATAAAATCCAAGGGCCTCTGTGCAATTTTTCCAAAATTATACAACATGCTTTAAATTTTTTTTGGACATAAAATAAGTACAAAATGTTCCAGGTCTATACTTGCAAAATGGCCACCTCATGTGGGACGACACGTGTGGTGACCTGGTATGGACCTGAATGCAATATGACATAACCACAGTGGCCTTCATGCAATTTCACCATTATATTTACACTCAACACTTTATTGAAATGACTAATTAATAAATACAAAAAATAGGCAGGTCTAAGAGGCAAATTACCCCTTCAAGTGCGGTATCGGACGGTCGAGAGGCACTATTTATGCCACGCGTCGTCTCTTCGCTTCAGGATAACATTTTGGAGTGGAAGGCTGGAATTAGATACAATATGGTGATCTAACAACTGCAGCGAGGGGCATCGAACGACAGAGGGGAAATTTGGTGCGGCTTGGAGATCGAACGACAGAGACGAGGCCTGGAGGAACAGATCAATAACACGTCGGTGGCGAGCTTTGATTCGTTCTCCCAACCTCCTCCAGGCATCTGGATGGCTCGATCAAAGGGGAAAAAGGAACTTAGGCTCCTCCGCACCCGATGGCATCGACAAAAGGGGCGCGGAGCTGCGATGGAAGCTGGTGATGTCGGGAAAGAAGGGCAGCTCCAGGCACCTCGTTCTTATGCAGAATCGACCCCCAAGGGGTCCTTTGGCCTCCAGTACCTACAAAAGGTTATACACGGGAAAATGAAGGGTCTGAAGGCCTTATTGGTAGATATAGGTGGATTTCGGAGTGTGGTAGAGAGGTCTCCGGCGAGGCGGCAGAGGGAGACCTCGATATCCAAATCCGTGCAGGATCTGGTTGAGTGGAGTGTGGGAGAGAGTGGAGAAGCACGGGGGAAGAGTGTGGAGGCAGTCAGGGTGGTGGATAGCAAACAATCAAGTATAGAGGGGTTCGTAGGAGCTGAGCTCCAGCGAACTACAAAGATGGATTTTTACCCTACTTAGCTTAATGAAAACCTAATCTATGAATAGAAAGTGAAACCTACAACTTAAAAGTCGAAAGAAACAACCCTTATACCTGCTGGCGTCGATAAGGAGGAGGGTGGCCGGAGCGTCACCGTGGGGTGCACCTCCTCCTCCTGGTGCCGATCCAGAACTCGAGAAGACTCCTCCTATCACAAGGATCCTCTCTAGAACAAGGTTTAGGGATCTAAGGCTCGGAATGGTGACAAAAGAAGAGAACGAGGTCGAAGGTTCTTATTTATAAACATGTAACCCTTATTGACTGTTGGTTTGGAAAAAAAATACAAGCTATGTCCAATGATTTGCATGCTCGACAAGATTCATGGAACATCAATTATGATTTCATATGAAGGATTTGAGCATGATGGATGGACGAAACGAGCGAAAAAATGGCTGAAATTGCGGAATTTGACAGTTCTAATGAGTCAGAACACATGGGGAGGGAGTTGACCAGAGGTCAACGAACGATGCATTGTCATTGGTCCATGTCAGCCTCTAGGAGACAAAACAACATGGTTTATTATAAAATAAATAATTAAAAATAGTAATTGATTTTATTAATTTTTGAGTATAAAATAAAAAATATTTATTATTTTATGCAATATTTTATTATGATTTTTATTTATTTTTTCGAGGTTATTTATTAGTAGTTAATTTTTAGGGGTATATTTATAGGTATATTCATCTATATTTTGACTATTTCATTTTTATTATATGTATTTTATTTTATTATTTTATGATCTTATTTTATATATTTATAACTTATTTTAGGTACATAAATATATTTTTATTATTTTTATGATGTTATTTGAATATTTAAATAAATAGGGGTACAGAGTATATATGTATAATTATAGGTGTTTCATCTATGTATTTTATATACACATTTCATTTTAATCTTTTATTCATGGTTTTATTTTAGTTTACATATGTACATACATTATAAATAATATTTATAATATTATAAAAAATATGAAATAATAAAAATAATAAAGAATAAATAAAATGAATATTTTAATCGGGTATAATGTACAATAAGGACCCAAAACCTAACTTTCACACCTTAACTCTGAAAAATATGAAACCACCTTCATTAAATAGCTTATAAAAGTTATATACAATTAGAGGTGATTTTGGTATATTTTGAGTTTTCATTTGGAAGATATGGGTCTGGGAAGTTTGGGTTTTGGCTTTTTATTTTGTGTATAAAATGAACACTATGTATTATTTTTGTATGAACTAAATTTTGTATTTTTCTATATTTTATTATCACAACTTTCATGTTCAAAGTTTCTTTATTTGGGATATAAAAAGTAGAAAATAAAACAGGTCCCAAAAATAAATAAATAATAGATTAATAAAAGGGATTTTTATTGTATTATTGGCCCTTATTTCCCCCTATTTTATTCCTTGTTGACCTAGTCATCAAGCCGCCTAGGTCTTGGGGTTTAGGGTCATATACCTTTGGCATTTTATTCTTTTTCTTTTCTTTTCTTTTCTTTTCTCTATGATTTTGGCATTAAAAATAGTATTATTTACACAATAAATGCAATAAATAATGAATGTTATTTTGTAAAAATTGATGGTATTTACATGCATTAGGTAGGGTTTTAAATGCCAAAATGATAAAATAAAGGTGATGAAATAGGGATTCATCAGCATCCTTCTTCACTAGCCTCGTCAAAAGGTAGAGAGAGCTTGGTACTTCAAAATTTTAATCATATATGATACTATGTCAATTCCATAAATTAACCTGCAAACTTGTGATACATTCATTGGCTAACTCCAATTCAATAGGGTGTACGCTTTCACTAGATCTATAGTAATTCCATCCATCCTTGGATATATATATATATATGATTTTTATCCAGAGAGCCATGTGCCCAATTGCGTTAAAAGGAGCCCATCATATCCACCGTTAGATCAAATGTTTCAATCCCATGATTTTAGGAGCGATAATGGTAATGAGAATGCTTTTAATTTTGAACCTTAATGAAATTCCCTAAATAGTAATAGACTTTTTTGGTAACGTTTGATATTGTATTGAGAATAAACTCAATTTATCACATTTCGAGAGGGGAGCGATCAATCGTTTACAAGGAATCATTGTTTTTTATTATTTCTGCGATAGCCTTTTTGAAATCAAAGGTATTTTGATAGATTTTATTATGTTTATATGTTTTATCTTTGCTAATATTTTTTCATTAGATTTCATCCATGGATAATTCGTGAATGGTTTGTGATCGGCATATTTCAGAAGCAATTACGAATACTGCATATTTTTTATCATAAGCAATATTTATTCGAGAAGTAAATTGAAATATGAGAAAGTGGTATTTATAATATCGTTTTTAGTCATTTTGATACACGATTTGTAGTCCTAATTGATTTTTTTATCGAAGGTATTTTGATTTCATATAATAAAAAGTTACAGTAAATACAGTTGTTATTTTTCATGCGTTACTTTAAAAATATATTGAGTTACTGATGTATTTAAATAATTTACTTATGAGATATTTTATGTTACTGATGCTAACACAATTGTTACTTTTATGTGTTACTTTGAAGTTATATATTTACTTAATTTACTTATAAGATATTTTATATTACTATTACTAACAGAATTGTTACTTTTAATGTGTTACTTTGAAGATATACTGAGTCACTGCTATTACATTTATTATCACTGATAAAAATTCTACAAGTTACATATGTAACTTAAATATTTACTTGTACTTTGCAATTAGTTACTGATATAGAATTAAAAGTTACTGATTTTTTGAGCAAAAATGAATCTACTTACTTTCGAAATAGTGAATTCTTAGTGATATGAATTCCGAAGTTTATCTTACTGATCTCAATTCAGTAAGTTACTTAAGTAGCTCATTAAATTACCTATGCTTCACATTGAATTACTATTATAAATATAATTCATTACAAGTTACTTGTCATATAACAAACGTTACTAACAATTCATTACAAGTTACTTGTCATTGTATGATTCTTACTGAAGCGAGTATTTTGCTAGTTACTTTTCTTTTTACAATTCTTACTATTCACGGATATAAAATATTACTGAAGCAAGTATCTTCCTGAAACGTTACTAAAAGTTTGTAAGAATGTGCATTCTTTTCAATTTCTTAATATTCTAATATTTTAAATGGTCAATTAACTTATTGTTTCTTGCAGAACAATGCAATAATTTGGTGTCTTGAAGAAGCTGCTGTTATGCCAACGAGCAAGAGCAAAACAACATCATCTAAATGGACTATAAGACAACAATTGAAATTTAGATGTTCATCGTATAACAATAATTAAGTAATTTATGTGTGGCTTTCAGTAACACTTGACGTATTACAAGTAATTAAATAGGCTACATAAGTAAGAAGGTGTGATTCGATAGTAATTCAAAACGAAGAATAAACCAAGTAAGATATGTAGAAGCATTAGTAACATGTAATAAATTGTAGGTAAAAAAAGATAATGGAATAAGTAAGTTGAAATAAGTATAAAAAACCACGTGACCAGTAACTTATGTATTGATATCTGTAACACTCGATGCATTATAGTAATTAAAAAGGTTATATAAGTAAATAAGAGGTGCTTCAGTAAGACTCAAAGTATTAAGTAACTATAACATTAGTAACAATCAAAATGACTTCAGTAAAATGGACATTTGTAATCAGTACTTATTGTATGGACACTAGTAATTTACATACTTAATTACTGATCTCACAACAATAATTACTTGAGAACTGAATATGTATTACTTGAGTAACATGAATGAATTACTTATCTCTGTACAATGTAATATTACATGTGTAAAATACTGACAATTGTTTCAGTATTACTGATCTCGCAACATATAATTACTTGAGTACATTATGTACATTACTGATCAAATGTACAATGATTATTTCTTCGATAAGAAATTAATGATTTGAATGTATCTTTCCAAAACCGTCTTCCTTTTTTTAAGGACTCGATACAATTGGAAAAATAAAAGGCTCAAACGTATTAAATCCTTCCAAAGCCGTGTTCCTTCGCAATAGGCAACCATTCCAATGGAAATACACGTGGCAAGTCCACGTTTGGTGCTCACCACAACTCCAATGGGCACAAGGCTCACTGGATAAGCCCTCTCTCTATATATATATAAACCAAGGAAAGCAATTTCTCTTAAGTTAGAAGTCATACTTAGAGAAGTTAACAAAATGTTGGTGATGCGATAATGTCTCAAGAATGATTTTGAGACATACTCGATGTTAAGGCACGTTAGGAGAGTATACTAAAATATCATCAATAAATATAATCACAAACCTATCAATGTTTTCGCAAATACCCATTCATCAAATTCATAATGCAACTTGCATATTTGGAAGACCACAAGTTATCATTAGGAATTCATAATATGTGTATCTTATCTAATAGTTGTCTTCAAGATGTATTCCTCTGATTCTAATTTAATGGTATCCATATTTTAGGTCGGTCTTGGCGAGAACTACTAATTCAGTGTAACGTATCAAGCATATTGACTATGTCGGCAGTAGATATTTGTTGTTTATCTCCACTTCAGTTAAGACCCTATAATCAATATGCTTTGAGACCTATCCTTCTCCTTCATAAATAGTACATAACTTTTCTAAGGGAAAAAACCAAACCTCAAGAACCACTTATCAAATTGTTCTTGCACTTTCTTTTTCAGTTTATCTAATTTGGTATATGCCATTTGGTAGAGTAACTTGGATATTTTCTAGGTAGAACATAAATAGTAGGGTAAACCTCTCATTGAGGAGGCAAACATTGGAGATCATCTGGAAATACAATCGAAAATTCATGTTTGCAAGTCATGCTAGAGAAGAAGTTATGCTTATTAAAGAGGCCAAACAAGCTGTACACCCATTGGATGCTAACCATTGCACCTATATTGTTGAGGTGACCATTCAACTCTTCTTCTCTCTGCATGAATGACCAACTTTACCTCATTTAGTCTACTAAAGATTGCTTTCTTTTTTCGCAATACATGTATACATAATGTTCCCACAACCATCTTGATATCTAAAATCACATCAAATTGTTCATCTTAAGTAATATAAATCTGATGATAAAATATATTATGCCCTAAGACAGATACATCACAACAAAATGGTCCATCTTAAGAAATTGTATTATATAGTGTTAGGAGATCGTAAGTGAATACCTTCGTACACAATCCAACTTTCTAGCCTTCCACAAGTTTCTCTACATATCGCCTTCATCCATGTAGATTCCATTTCCATACTTATCATGCTTTTGAAACTTTGATGCAAATTCTTTGACAGATATATTCCCTTACATGCACTCCCAATCTGCTGGCATGCTTAGCTTGCACATGAATATATCATTCCATGAAACATTTCAGAAGGCCAGCCTTCCATTACGAGAGGTTCATCATTTCGTAGTATTGTCATTTAAGATCTATATATTACAAAGATGGCATTTTCTTTAGGAATGTCAATAGCCTTGAAGGCTAGCTCCATTTCATTGGCATGTTTTCTTTCGCTCGATTTCATCCTAGAAAGTGCATGAGTCATGCTATATGAAGGTCTCGAGGGCAAGGCATTCAAAGTTATATACATGATGTCTTTGTTGTTAGGACAACATAATTGCCAACCATATGTAACGAACCCGATCGTCCGAGAATGATGCGGAAGCGAGAAACTCGGTGGACATCTCGGGAACGTTACTCATAGCATCAAACATAGCATAAAAGAGCAGTGAAGAACCCACAAAAAAACTTTTCTATAATCATAATTAGGTCACAATTCCAGGAGTTCTTTAATTAAAGATAAATAAACTAGACGAAATCGTATCCACGATTTCCTTATTCCAGTGGGCATAAAAGACGTCCTCCCAACTAAACACAGTAGATCCATACCGCTCCTACTTCTTGAAGACTGTGTCGTCCCCCTTAAACTGCTAATGGTCTAATCCTCACGTTCCCCTGAAAAAAATAGTAAAACATGTTATGAGCATAACGCTCAGTATGTGCCGAGTTGGGGTCAAGCCGGCTAGCGTAGAAAACGAGTCACAAAAGTCATTGTCATATAGTCAACTTATTTAATGCATATAACTAAATTTCTTCATAACCATGAATGACATAACATATTTGCACATATACCCCTAAGTTTTACCATATTTGCATGTATGCCCATGATATTCACATAAATTGCACATATGCACTTCACAATAACATAATTGGACATGTACCCTTAAATTTATCATAAATGACAAATATGCACATATCATTGACATAAATTGCATATATGTCCATAACATTAACATAGGTTTCATACTTGCACTTAACTTTAATGGAACTTACACATAAGTCCATAACAGTAACATAATTGCATATATGCACATAATATTAACATATTTTACACATATGCCCATAACATTTTTTCATGTTTAGAGTGGTCTTGATTGTTACTTCTTAGGCGGCTTTGATGGGTTTGATGGCTTACCGCCGGCACAAGCGGTTCATATCAATACATAACATGACAGTGTAGCTACAACTGTAGAGGACTTATCTTTCGCCTCACGCCCCCGGAAGGCGTTGGCCCTTTAGGCCCTTACGACCCCTTAGTTCGGGTCGGTGCCGAATATCATAATTTCAACTTTTAATATTTTTATGATCCTTTTTTATCACAATACTTATAGGTGGTACACTTAGAGACGTATCTTCTTAATAGTGATCCGTTTAGTATTTACTAAGTTTTAACTCACTGTTTGAGTTAGCGATACATGGATCTGTATTACATAATATAAAGTTGAGTTATGTATTACATAGAAGAGCTTTACTTTCGATTTTCAGAACAATATTTTACCGCTTAAGCTATACATAGAATTGAGAAACGAAATTTATTTGTGAAGGAAGTGTGCAAAACTTCCACTCGATAGTTTACAGAAAAAAGGCATCTTTTTTTTCTAAGAAAATAGTGTGGGATCTTCTACTAGATTCGTACTACAACAAAGGGCTACTTTTATCAATTCATCTTATCATTTTATCATTAGGAGGTTATCCGTTGAAAGGATAAAAACGGGTTTTTGTTATTTCATGTCCGTAAGATTTGCTCCATTGGGATCAAGATATCAGACAAATATAGAAGGAATTAAAATAGCATATTTGTTGCACTCCAATACTGAAAATATTCTTAACAAAAAAATCATCGATTCCGCCAATCACCTATGCGTGAGTTCTAATACTATATTGTCAGATTTCACAGGAGTTTCACTTTTATGGAAGAAAACATGATTAATCCACAGTTGACAACTAATATAGTGAAGTTTAAAAAATTGCATATACAAAATTATCGAATAGTGCAATAATAATGGTTTCATATGTTTGCAAATAGGGTTGAGTAAAGATGTCCACAACATATTACGGAAATTTTGATTAAGCTTGTTATTGAAAAACATGAGAAAAATCGCAGCCAGTCAGACTACTTAATCGTTCCAACTTTGTCCTTTCTTTTGGTTGATGTAGACGCACTTAAAAGAAATTGTGTTTCTGTGTTTTCCGATTTGAGTGTAGGCATCATCCATCATGATAATCCTATAGGTTCGACACATACTTTTATAAGTCATAATTCTAAACTAAGGATCAACACAAAATGTCCCTTAACGATCCTATATGATCGACACATACCTTGTCGACGATAGAAATTCGTCGACCAAGACTCCGTCAAATCCGGATCGTTTCCGGCCACGTCGATTTCTTCTCCGATTTCGCCGGAATGAGTCTTCGACGTTGACGGAGAAGGTTGTCGTTGCCGGATTCGAAATGCGACAAATATTATTGTCGGCGACCTCTCTCTCTCTCTCTCCCTCTAGACTCTCTTTCTCATGAGTATGGTGAGACTAATGGAGGGCTTCATGCCCTTTTATAGGTACCAAAGTGAGATAATTAACATTAATTCAGATATTTAATTAAAAGATAAATGTGATAAGTAAGTGAGGTTATTGATAATTTGTTATTTTTCTGGATAATTATAAATAACAATATCTGCATTATTATAGGAAATTTGGTTACACTTTTTTTTCCATTATTAGCTTTTGTTTAACCCAATCCGTTACAAACTACCCTCCTTAAAGAAATTTCGTCCTCGAAATTTATACGAAAAAAAATTCACTTACCAAAGAGATGGGGATAGTGTTGACGTATTTCATCCTCTAACTCCTAAGTCGCCTCTTCTCTCTAATGGTGCTACCAGAGTACTTTGACCATCGGAACTATGCGACATCGCAACTGGTGCTCCTTACGGTCTACGATACGAACTGGTCTTTCTTCATATGTTAGGTTCGGCTGAATATCCGGAACTTCATGCTCGATCACGTGCGATGGATCAGGATTGTACTTCCTTAACATCGATACATGAAAAACATCATGTAACTTGGAATAATGAGGTAGAAGGACAACCTGATATGCTACCTCTCCCACTTTCTTTATTATCTCAAAAGGTCCCACATATCTAGGACTCAATTTTCCCTTTTTGCCGAATCGCACTACTCCTTTGGTAGGAGAAATCCTTAAGAACACATGGTCACCTACCTCAAAATTCAATTCCCGCCTTCGACAATCAGTATAAGACTTTTGTTTACTCTGAGCGGCTAAAAGTCTCTTCCAAATTACTTCCACACCCTTCGTACAAATTTGGACTAATTCAGGTCCCAATATGTATTTTCCCCAACAGCGCTCCAGCACAAAGGGGATCTACAAGGTCGGCCGTATAATGCTTCAAAAGGAGCCATCTTAATACTTACATGGTAACTATTATTATAAGCGAATTCAACCAAAGACAAATGTCTATCCCAATTTCCAGCAAAGTCGAGGGCACAAGCTCTCAACATGTCTTTTAATGTCTGGATTGTTCTTTCAGATTGTCCATCAATCTGAGAATGGAATGATGTGCTGAACTTCAAACTTGTACCCAAAACATCTTGCACGCTCCTCCATAATTGGGAGGTATATCTAGTGTCTCTGTCTGACACGATCGATACCGGAATAACATGCAATTTCACTATCTCATTCACATACAATTCAGTAAGGCTTTCTGTAGATTGATCTAATCTAATTGGTAAGAAATGTTGCCGACTTTGTTAAACGATCAACAATCACCCAAATAGTGTCAAAGCGCCCCTTGTTTATTTTTGGCAACCCGCAAATAAAATCCATAGTGATATGCTCCCATCTCCATTCAGGAATCTCTAGTGATTGCAGAGGACCTACAGGCTTCTGGTGCTCAATCTTTACTTGCTGACAGATAAGACATACCGACACGAATTTAGCAATATTGTTCTTCATCTTAGGCCACCAAAAATTCCGTTGCAAGTCTTTGTACATTTTTGTAGTGCCAGGATGAATAGTATACATGGACCTGTGAGCTTTTTCAAGAATTTCTTGCTTTAATTTACTATTATCAGGAACTCACAGTCTATTACGGAATCTCAATGCTCCATCGATCCCGATTGAGAAATCAGATCCTTCTTTTTGAGAAGCGATTATCAATTTTTGAAGGTCATTATCATCCTTCTGAGCCAACATAACTTTCTCTACCAATGATGAGTGGATCTTCATTCCAGCCATAAGAACTCTAGTCTTTCTTTCATTAAAAGGGTTCCATTCCTTTATATCTTTCATTAGCTACCATTACAATTTCATACTTGCGAGCTTCCCTTCATATTTCCTGCTAAGTGCGTCGGCAACTGGCATTCGCCTTTCCCGGATGATAGTCAATGGAAAGATCATGGTCTGACAAAAACTCCAACCATCGTCTCTGCCTCAAATTCAGTTCCTTCCGAGAGAAGATATACTTGAGGCTTTTTATGATTAGTAAATATCTCAATTTTCTTTCCATATAAATAATGACGTCAATTTTTTTAAGTAAAAACTACTGTTGCGAGCTCTAGATCATGCGTCGGATAATTTCTTTCAGCTTCCTTCAACTGCAAGGATGCGTAAGCCACAACTTTTCCATGCTGCATGAGGACACATCCCAAACCGGAGCCTGATGCGTCTGTGTAAACCACAAATCCACCACTACCAGATGGTAGCGTGAGCATAGGAGCAGTCGTCAGTCTATGCTTTAACTCTTGAAAGCTTTGTTGGCACCTTTCTGACCATTCAAACTTCACATCCTTCCTCAACAATTGAGTCAATTGTAGGGAGATCCTGGAAAAATTCTGAATGAATCTCCTGTAATACCCTGCCAATCCCAGAAAACTACGGATTTCTGAGACATTCTTGGGTTGACTCCAATTTAAAACCGCATCTACTTTTACGGGGTCTACGGAAATATCCTTCTTAGACACCACATGTCCAAGGAATGAAACTTCCTGATGTCAAAAGTCACACTTGGATAATTTGGCATAAAGCTGGTGTTGTCGTAAAGTCTCAAGAACTAATCTGAGATGCACTCGATGTTGTTCTATATCAAGTAAATAAGCCAAGATATCATCAATAAGATGATCACAAACTTGCCCAGGTATTCTCGGAATACGCTATTCATCAACTTCATAAATGTAGCAGGCGCATTTGTGAAGCAAAAATGCAGCACTAAAATTCATAGTGCTTGTAGCTTATCCTGAGTGTTGTCTTTGATATGTCTTCATTCCTAATCCTAAGTTGACGTAACCAGACCGTAGATCAATCTTGGAGAAGATCACTACTTGCTGCTATTGATTGAATAGATCATCGATGCGAGATAGCAGGTGTACATTTTTTTTATGGTGGTTTTATTCAAAGCCATGTAATCAATGTAAAGCCTAAGTGATATGTCCTTTTAACGAATAAGACGAGAGCATCTCAAGGTGAAACACTTGATCTCAAGAACCCTTAATCTAACTGTTCTTACAACTACTTTTTCAGCTCATCCAACTCAACATGAGTCATCCTATATGGTGCTTTAAACATGGTTGTAACATTCGGTAGTACATCAATAGTGAAGTCAATCTCTCGTCTAGGCGGAAGACTTAGAAAGTCATTTGGAAAATATCAGAAAAATGTTGTACAACATCCAAATACTCAAGTTGCATCATAGAGGGTTTGTACTAACTAAGCTAGTCAAAACAAATTGTGCACCCTATGACTATCAACCATTGCATGTCTATAGCCATGTCGTGGGTTGACGAAGAGTCACCATCTCCGTTCGCCTTATTCTCACGACTAGAGGCCATCTGTAATGACCAAAATGTGAAATTTACGGTCAAAAGCCTATATTTTCTAAAACTAGTGGATCTAAGTTTGTTTTGGTCAGATATCTTATGCCCAGAGGAACTCCTGCTCTGATACCACCTGTAACGAACCCGATCGTCCGAGAATGATGCGGAAGCGAGAAACTCGGCGGACATCTCGGGAACGTTACTCATAGCATCAAACATAGCATAAAAGAGCAGTGAAGAACCCACAAAAAAAACTTTTCTATAATCATAATTAGGTCACAATTCCAGGAGTTCTTTAATTAAAGATAAATAAACTAGACGAAATCGTATCCACGATTTCCTTATTCCAGTGGGCATAAAAGACGTCCTCCCAACTAAACACAGTAGATCCATACCGCTCCTATTTCTTGAAGACTGTGTCGTCCCCCTTAAATTGCTAATGGTCTAATCCTCACGTTCCCCTGAAAAAAATAGTAAAACATGTTATGAGCATAACGCTCAGTATGTGCCGAGTTGGGGTCAAGCCGGCTAGCGTAGAAAACGAGTCACAAAAGTCATTGTCATATAGTCAACTTATTTAATGCATATAACTAAATTTCTTCATATCCATGAATGACATAACATATTTGCACATATACCCCTAAGTTTTACCATATTTGCATGTATGCCCATGATATTCACATAAATTGCACATATGCACTTCACAATAACATAATTGGACATGTACCCTTAAAATTATCATAAATGACAAATATGCACATATCATTGACATAAATTGCATATATGTCCATAACATTAACATAGGTTTCATACTTGCACTTAACTTTAATGGAGCTTACACATAAGTCCATAACAGTAACATAATTGCATATATGCACATAATATTAACATATTTTACACATATGCCCATAACATTTTTTCATGTTTAGAGTGGTCTTGATTGTTACTTCTTAGGCGGCTTTGATGGCTTTGATGGCTTACCGCCGGCACAAGCGGTTCATATCAATACATAACATGACAGTGTAGCTACAACTGTAGAGGACTTATCTTTCGCCTCACGCCCCCGAAAGCGTTGGCCCTTTAGGCCCTTACGACCCCTTAGTTCGGGTCGGTGCCGAATATCATAATTTCAACTTTTAATATTTTTATGATCCTTTTTTATCACAATACTTATAGGTGGTACACTTAGAGACGTATCTTCTTAATAGTGATCCGTTTAGTATTTACTAAGTTTTAACTCACTGTTTGAGTTAGCGATACATGGATCTGTATTACATAATATAAAGTTGAGTTATGTATTACATAGAAGAGCTTTACTTTCGATTTTCAGAACAATATTTTACCGCTTAAGCTATACATAGAATTGAGAAACGAAATTTATTTGTGAAGGAAGTGTGCAAAACTTCCCCTCGATAGTTTACAGAAAAAAGGCATCTTTTTTTTCTAAGAAAATAGTGTGGGATCTTCTACTAGATTCGTACTACAACAAAGGGCTACTTTTATCAATTCATCTTATCATTTTATCATTAAGAGGTTATCCGTTGAAAGGATAAAAACGGGTTTTTGTTATTTCATGTCCGTAAGATTTGCTCCGTTGGGATCAAGATATCAGACAAATATAGAAGGAATTAAAATAGCATATTTGTTGCACTCCAATACTGAAAATATTCTTAACAAAAAAATCATCGATTCCGCCAATCACCTATGCGTGAGTTCTAATACTATATTGTCAGATTTCACAGGAGTTTCACTTTTATGGAAGAAAACATGATTAATCCATAGTTGACAACTAATATAGTGAAGTTTAAAAAATTGCATATACAAAATTATCGGATAGTGCAATAATAATGGTTTCATATGTTTGCAAATAGGGTTGAGTAAAGATGTCCACAACATATTACGGAAATTTTGATTAAGCTTGTTATTGAAAAACATGAGAAAAATCGCAGCCAGTCAGACTACTTAATCGTTCCAACTTTGTCCTTTCTTTTGGTTGATGTAGACGCACTTAAAAGAAATTGTGTTTCTGTGTTTTCCGATTTGAGTGTAGGCATCATCCATCATGATAATCCTATAGGTTCGACACATACTTTTATAAATCATAATTCTAAACTAAGGATCAACACAAAATGTCCCTTAACGATCCTATATGATCGACACATACCTTGTCGACGATAGAAATTCGTCGACCAAGACTCCGTCAAATCCGGATCGTTTCCGGCCACGTCGATTTCTTCTCCGATTTCGCCGGAATGAGTCTTCGACGTTGACGGAGAAGGTTGTCGTTGCCGGATTCGAAATACGACAAATATTATTGCCGGCGACCTCTCTCTCTCTCTCTCTCTCCCTCTAGACTCTCTTTCTCATGAGTATGGTGAGACTAATGGAGGGCTTCATGCCCTTTTATAGGTACCAAAGTGAGATAATTAACATTAATTCAGATATTTAATTAAAAGATAAATGTGATAAGTAAGTGAGGTTATTGATAATTTGTTATTTTTCTGGATAATTATAAATAACAATATCTGCATTATTATAGGAAATTTGGTTACACTTTTTTTTTCCATTATTAGCTTTTTTTTAACCCAATCCGTTACACCATATTAAAAAACATCGAGTATCTATCGTACCATCATGATCCTAACAACTCGTTGCTTACTTTTAAACTTTTCCATAATGAGGAGCTATAAGTTACCGAAAAGCAAATTCTTAACCAAATATCTACCTATTTACTATGGATTTGGTGAATAAGGTTGAAGGTTTATGGAATCCACGAGTTCTTCAAGTGCAAGTATCGACAAGATTAACTAACCCCCCATCTCTGCTCCTATTGGCCAAGAATTCATTAAGTTATATTTAGATCAGAAATCTCAACATCTTCTACTAACCATTTGGAACATCCCTTGATACGAACCATTTTCAAGGAAACCGATCGCTTGCATCTTGTGGATTTGGATTTAATTGGACCCAATGACAACCATTTCAAATGCTTAAGTCCAAGTTATTGTTTAATAAACCTCTAATCTGTAACAACATTCAATATTTAATGAGTATTCAATGTACTACTATTTTGAAGATTATGTAAAATGAAAAGAATTTGCTTGCTGAAGATCATGATAGATGAATAAAAGTTAACAATGTCTTAGGTTATTTTCCTTCGATATGTAATTCTTCAAAACTAGCTAAAAGCCTAGAACATAATTAGCATTTCTTCTCTCATGGATAACACTATTTTAGATGTTGCCTTTTATCATGAATGGAAAAATTTGTGACTTTCAACTATTAAGATAAAAAAGATTAACTTTCATGCTAAAATTTAGGATACATATCAAAGAGAATCTCAATTGCCATTTTGACATGTTAATGCTAAGGGATATTTACACCCATAACCCTGAGTAATTCCATAATTACCCCACATACCCAAGATAATCAGGAATTACACTCAGGACCTTGAATAGTGCTTAACTCTTACATTTATAACCTTGTGTTAATTGCCACTCAATTTTCCGTTAACTGTGACGGTATCCGTTAAGAAATTTACATTTTACGCCCAAATTTCTCTTTATTTATGAGTGGGTCCTCTTCCTCGCCCAACCTCCGACTTCAACCATACACCCCCTCCCTCCATCGTCGTCCTCCCACCAGAAGCCCGACCCTCCTTCCTCAAGAGAGCCTCCACCAAGCCCTCCGATCGCCTGCAAGCTCCACCAGGGCAGCTGTCTGCTACAAGTAAACCATTCGATCGCCTGCTGCTTCTTATCGATCTCTTCCAAGCCCCCGGCAAGATTCCTATCGATCGTATGCCGCTTCTGCTCTTCCCCCCCCAGAAGGTAGCTGCTTCCCGCAAGCTTCTTCCGCATGAAGGCCCGACCACCTCCTGAAAGCACGCAGCTTCTTCCGCGTCAGGTCGTGGAAGGCAGGTAGCTTCCGCGTCAAGCCCCCCCTGCCGCCGAAAGCATGTTCCGCGTCAACCACCCCCCCCCCCCTTCCCTCCTCCCCCGCGGCAGCTTCCGCGTCAAGTCCCCCCTGCCGCCGCAAATTCTTCCGCGTCAAAGCTTCCCCCCCCCCCCCCGCAAGCTTCTTCTGCGCCAACCACGCCCCCCTCCCCCGCGGCAGGCAGCTCCCGCGTCCCCCCCCCCCCCCCCCCCTGCCGCCGCAAGCTCCTTCCGCATCAAGCTTCGCACCCCCGCCGCCCCTCCCTCCCGACCGCCTCCTGGCCCCCCTGCCGCCTCAAGCTTCTACTGTGCCAAGCCCCCCTCCCGACCGCCTCCTGGAAGGCAGGAAGCTTCTGCATCAAGGCCCCCGCCGCAAGCTTCTTCTGCGTCAAGCTCCCCCCCTCCCCTGCCGCAAGCTTCTTCCGCGTCAAAAAAAATCCCCTGCAACTGTCTGGAAGCCTCCCCGCAAGCTGCAAGCTTCTCCCATAGATCCTCAAAACCTCCGGACCACGCCTCCAGGACACCTGGAAGAAAAATCTCTGTTAACATGGATTCGATCATGTCAAGGTGTGTACGAGGTTAGCAGTCGGTTGCGGAGGGAGAAGGAGAGGGAGAGCTAGAGTTGGTCGGCCGGAGTCAAGGTTGCTGGAGGAGGAAGGAGAGCCGGTCGATGGGGGAAGGGGGAGGAGCTGCTGGAGAAGGAAGGGGGAACTTTTGGAGGAGGGGGATTTCTTTTTCTTTTTAGTTTTGATTTAATTTTAACGGTTGGATTGATGCTAGGTTAGATTAACTTAATGGTTTGGTTAGGATTGACGGTTGAAACTAACAGAAGGTTATGGGTGTGAGACGGTGTAACTATTCGAGGTTTCTCATGTAATTCATGACTATCTTGGGTACCTGGGGTAATTATAGAATTACTCAGGGTTGTGAGTGTAAATATCCCTAATGCTAAATATGCTAATAATAACAACATATTTTTCGTGGCAACACTATGATTGCAGATATGAAATTTACTCCCAAGTCGATAAATTCCCATTATCATTGCATTGACATCATTCCACAACTCATGTTTACATCATCATGCACTAATTAGGGTTATAAGATGGGATTGGAGTTTAAAAGACAAACTTGTAATGAAAGGATAAAATTCTGCTCATAACTTGCTGAGATTGCACATGGTGTAAATTGCCAATCATGAAAGGACCTAAATCCTCTAACTCTAATATATTGGATTTTAATTGACATTTTATCTTCTCAGGGTTCTTCCTACTACATATCATAATTTTTGGGACCCTTTTAAGTAATTTACTCTTTAAAAAAGCCATGCAATAAAGGTTAACAAGGACTCCCTCCACTTAAGAGGAATGGAGTTCAATGGTCACAACCTCAACTATTTCACAATGTGATTGAATTGGAGACATCATGATCTATGAAGCACGAGGTAGGTCGTTGTCAAGAATTATTATGGAAATTGCATCGGCTGCATCATAAATAGGAGATGTGCCATGCATCTTACAAATGTATACTCATTGTAGAAAAACAAACATATAAAGAGGCAATGATTTACATGGAAAACCTATGTATGAGAGGCAAAAATCGCGGTGGGAATTGTCCTTGTTGCTTATAGAAACAAGGGCTTATTTCTTTTCTTTCTCTCTTATTTGAAATCGAAGTGGGGTGAGTTACATATATAGCTCACAAAGGGAGGTAAATGGATTCTCACCCATGATCCATTTACCTAATAAACAAGCAAGTCAATACCCCCCTCAAATTCGGCATAGAGATTGTACATGCCCAAATTACTCACATTCTTTTTGAAGCTAGTTGTAGAAGCCCCTTGGTGAAGACGTCTGCTACTTGATCTTCAGTTTTTACCTATGGAAGGGCAAGCTCCTTAGAGTTAATCAATTCTCTCTCTAATAAAGTGATGATCAATCTCAATATGCTTAGTTCTATCATGTAGAGCATGATTGTTTGATTGATTTATAGTAACTTTATTGTCACAGAATAACTTCATATGCAAGTCGTAAATTATTCCAATATGTTAAAATAGTCTTGGCCCAAAGCATCACAACAACACCCATGCCAACAACCCTGTATTAAGCTTCAACACTAGACCTGGCACAAATAAATTGTCGCTTGATTTTCCACATCACCAAATTTCCACCTAGAAATATGCAATATCTAGTTGTAGATCTTTTATATCAGTGCATCCAACTCAATCTGCATCGGTGTATCCTTCGATCTCAATCTTTGCATATTTGGTAAATATGAGTCCTTTTTCTAGATCTTTTTTCACATAGCAAAGGATATGATCTATGATCTCATATGAATATTAGCTAGTGCATGCATGAATTGACTCACAACGTTGACAACATAAATATGTATGGTCTAGTTAGAGTAAGATAAATCAACTTACCCACAAGTCTTTCATACCGACTCTTGATGTCATCATCAAGCTACTTTCCATCCTTTATGCTCAACTTGTAGCTTCCCTCAATAGGCATGGGCAGGTTTACATCCCAACTTTCCCGTTGCCTTCAATAGATCCATAGCATATTTTCTTTGACAAAAGACAAGTCCTTCGATCCACCATGCCAATTCAATACCAAGAAAATACTTAAAGGTTTCCAAGATCCTTTAGGTCGAAGACAACAATAATCTCTCCTTTTAGATGGGTTATCTCCTCCTCCTCATCTCCTGTGATAATCATGTCATCAACAAAAAGAAGAAGAGCTATTTTATTTTCTTTTATCTTGGTAAATAGAGTGTGATCACCATTACCTTGATGATAACCCAATCAGATCATTACCACTCTCTCTAAGTCTCTCGAACCAGGCTCTAGGAGTTTGTTTCAATCTGTATAAAGCTTTCTTTAATTTACTACAGCTTCTTTTCTTCTCATGGCCATGTGACAAATGCATTGTAAGAGATCTCCATTCAAAAAGGCATTCTTTTATGTCCATCTGATGAAGCTTCATTCCTTGAGAACAACAAGAGAAAGAATAATATGCACTCTACTCATCTTTACCACATGAGCAAAAGTCTCCAAGTAGTTGATATCACATTTTTGACTAAATCCCCTTGCTTTAAGTCTAGCCTTGTATCTTTATGTTTGTCCATTTGGTTTGTATTTTAGGGTATAAATCCCACTTCGAGCCAATTAGATGCACCCCATCTGAGATATTCACAATGTCCCACGTACAATTTCTTTCAAGGGTCTTCATCACCTCATGCATAGCCTGAATCCATCTAGGATCAGAACCAGCTCCATCAACATTCTTAGGAATCATGGAGGCGAACAACAAAGGGATAAAGCATTTATAGTTTTTACTTGATTTTGAGTATCCGACATATTTATTAATCGGGTATCTAGTGCATTCTGTATATCTTAGCGGGGCTTTTATCTCCCTTCACCCACGCCTTTGTGCGATCGAATCTTCTTCAAAAATGATCAATACATCAACACCCACATCTTTGCTGTTGTCATTGACATCATTTTCCCAATCACTTTCAAGATTGGAGTTTGAATCACCATTGATAGTGGAGGGACTTGGATCTTGTATTATTTGAACAATATTGGGATTGATCTCTATTTCTAGAAGTTGCATAAGAGTTCCTTGATGATATTTTTTATTGTAAGCTTTTTCATGCCAATGAAGAGAGTGAGACTTTGAACCTTTTATCTTTCCATTTGTTTGGTTGGAGTTACCCATAGAACTGATAGATTCATCACAAGTATATATAAGAAGACCATCTTGAACATTTCCTTCACCATTACTTCTATTCTCTCCCCGAAGGGAATGCTCGAGAAGTAAGATTCATGCTCAATACATGTGACACCTTTAGTAATATGCACTTTCTCATTCTTAGGATGAAGTATTTGTATACATTAAGGGTAGGAACAATATAGGGATCCCACACATCAGAGTGGATTAACTCTAAAGGTTCACTTGTCTTACTCTAAAAAATATAGTAAGTTGCACAAGTATGCTTTGCCTCATATAGACATGACAAATAAAGTTCGCAACGCTCATATCTTTGAATAATAAATGAAACAACTCTCCAAGATTGCCAAGTGGAAGGTGAGCAAGGTGCTCGTGCAATTGTATGAACAAACTTTGATAACTCTTTCTGTTTTTCTTTCTTGAATCATAGTAGTTGTTGCAACTATCACTTTAATTGGTAGACGATATAAATCTTCAGATTCTAAACCAATTCTGATTCTCCTCCCTAACACATGAGTCTTGCAATGCATAACAATCAAAGGAAAAACAATTTCACAATTCAATTCTCTTGTTATCTTGCTAACAGAAAGGAGATTTAGAGGCATGTCTGGAAATGAAGCGCATTGTGAATATCAAATTTGTTAAGAAGACTTACACTTCCTTTTTTCCTGCTACTGCAACATGAGATTCATCAGCAAGAGCAACATGATCATTGCCAAAGGCTAACTTATAAGCACTAAAAAGTTTTAGGTTGCATGTAATGTGGTTAGTGCAGTACTATCAATTATCCTTTCTTTGTTCTCATCAATGCGCAAATCATGATGACTCTTCCAAGCGACCACTGCAAGTGCCTCTATTTGCAAACTTGGTCAGAGAATCCTTCTTGAGTGTTTACCACGCTTAGATAAGCATAAAGTTCGTGAATTTGATCATGAATAAGCTAATTATCCATATTAAGATTTTCACCAATATACATTTTCTCATCCACTTTAGGTTCTCCAGGTCGTATTGAAGGAGGCATCACCTTTATTGCATGAACATGTGAATCTTTCACCTTACTGGCTTCAACTTCTCTTGAACCTAACTTCTTCATGTCTTTCTTCTTTGGTGTTGAATGAGAGAACTTGGCATCATCTTTCTCGAGATAGAGATCTTCATTTTTTTCCTTTCAACTACAAGCATATGAACAACATTAGCTCTCAGGCATTCTGTCGAACACCTTGGTTGCACCTTCAGCTTCAATTTCCACTGACATAATAGAACCAGTCCTACGGTCCTACCTTCGTACAGTCCAAGACCTGAAAAACACATGCCATAAAAAGCCCAAACTTGCATCACTAAGGGGCAAATTCCCACACACATTGCTTCACCCAAGCAACAAGGAACAAACCTTTGAACACTGCCCTCCATGGTGAAAAGAAAAATTACAGGAGCAGCCCCTTCACACACAGCAGTAACACCTTGAACAACAGGCCTTACGATCTCCCACTCCAATGGTCAATTCAGCTCCAACAAGTAGACGATAACACCTACCAACGGTTGGAAGCAAAAGAGCACAACCCACTCTCGAGCTAGATCGAAGGCATAGAAACAACCCACACAAGGGCTGGAAGACGGTCACAACACACCACAGCAAACGACAGGCAAAAACGGGTGCAAACACCGAGCGTACAACGATCAATACACCAAGTGCTCTGATACAATGTAGAAAAACAATCACACAAAGGGACGATTTACATGGAAACCATCCACAAGAGGAAAAAAACACGGTGGGAATTGCCCTTGTTGCTTAGAGCAACAAGGGCTTCTTTCTTTTTCTCTTATTTGAAATCAAGGTGGGGCGAGTTACATATATAGCTCCCAAGGGAGGTAAATAGATCCTTACCAATGATCCATTTACTCAATAAATAAGCAACTCAACTGTTAGTAAATAAATCCTCATCCATGATCTTTACCCATTATCATCGGGCAGAATAATCTTAGAACATATAGCCTCATTATGTAAAAGCTCTGCAAGAAAAGTAATTAGTAGCTCTGGAAGCAAGCATTTTGGGAGTGAAGAAAAAATACATCAACTAAAGCAAAAGGAAGCTAAAACAACCCCCAAGAAGAGGCCACAGCAAACAGTTCAACCATGTTGATGTTACCAGCATATGCGCAATCAGCAACATTAGTAGGTCGAGATACTGACCAAGGCATTGATTATGATGCGAACAGAAATCTTGTTTAAATATGATATCCATGCTCTGATATCTGTTCGATACACCAAGCTGCTTGAATCATAAAACACATTAACGTACAGGATAACATACATATATGTAAACTATTTTGATTGGTAATACGTTATTCCTGCACAATTAGCTACGCTGCTACGGTACTCAAACATACAAAAAAACTGGATTTGTTCTTTACAATGAATGACATGACAAATAACAATAGAACACTATAAGCCTACTTGACGAGACTACCCGCTTTCTACCTTCCCTCACAAGTAGAAAAAAATGCAAAATGGAAAACCATATCTGCCTGAACTAAAAAAGGACTTCTGATAAGGGTGGTTTATAAACCTGCCTTTGCCTTGTTAGTCTCCAGTATAATTTTTACATAAAAACACAATACAAATAGGCAAAGGCAGATAGCCACATCTTATGGTTCAGGGGCGGCACGAGAAACACACCTCCGTGCAGTTATTATAAATCTACCAGCCATGTGAGGATGCAAAAGAGCAGCACATAACCCACAGCATACCAAAACACTAGCCATCACAAGAACCAACAAACGCGGGGTGCTGACCTTCCTAGAAAAATCCCAAGATCCAGCTGGCAACTTGACCTGCATACGGCGAGAATCACTTTTCTGTAAATAGTCAGCAAGAAGTGTTTGGCTATCATCCCTGCCTCCGGAAGACGAAAACATGTGTTGCTTCCTTGATGTCCCCACCACAACCTCCTCCTGAACCTGAAACATCGAGTTTGGATCAATTTTAGCAATGGTCTCTGTTATGCTCACCTTCATAACGGATTAGAGACAGGGAAAATTGGATGCTTGAATAAATGTGTTTATACGTTTGAATCAATGGTCTCTTCTAAGAACATTATTTATGAATTTATCTCGAAACCGTTCGGATCTTTTAAACATGGATTTAAGCAAACATATAGATTTCGTTGGGGCGTTCCTTACTTGCGACGCGTTGCATTGCCCGAGTGCAATGAAAAATTGGCAAGGGCCGCTACATCGCAGCATGGATGTAGTTCAAAATTTTCAAGGGTTCTCGCATGAGGAACGCATGCGGGTAAATAAGCTAGTTTCGTTGCATCACCGCCCGGATGCAATCCAAAATTTGCAAGGGTTCTCGCATAATGGACGCATGCGAGTAAAGAAGTTAGTCTAAAAGAGATTGCAAAGGAAGTTACGGATTGGTAGTTGGAATATCGGTACTTTAACTGGAAAATTGATGGAGATAGTGGATACAATGGAAAGAAGGGAGATCCATATATTATGTCTTCAAGAGACTAAATGGGTTGGAGAGAAAGCAAGGGAGATCAAGAAGACATGCTTTAAACTTTGGTATTCAGGTAAAGATAAGGGCAGAAATGGTGTTGGAGTGGTTGTTCATAAAGATTTGAAGGATTGTGTGGTTGAGGTGCAAAGATTTGGGGATCGGATTATTTTGCTAAAGTTGGTGCTCGAAGAAGAAATTATGAATATCATCTCAGTTTATGCACCGCAAATTGGTTTAGATGAAAGGACTAAACAAGCTTTTTGAGAGGATATGGATAAGATTTTACAAGGAATCCCACAAATAGAGATGGTTTGCATAGGTGGAGATCTTAATGGACATGTGGGAAAAGATGTTTCAGGATATGCAAGTGTGCATGGAGGACATGGTTTAGGGGATAGAAACGAAGAGGGAAAAGTCATTCTGGATTTTGTAACTGCATATGATCTTTTCATAGCAAACACTCTTTTCAAGAAGAGGGAGGAGCATTTAATTACTTATAAGAGTGGCTCAACTAGAACATAGATAGATTACTTTGCATTGAGGAGAAGAGATCGGTTGTGTTGCAAAGATTGCAAAGTAATCCTTGAAGAGAGATTGACAACCCAACATCGCTTGTTAGTCTTGGATTTACAAATAAAAGGGATGGTAAAGAAAAAGAAGGTTCCTAAGATCACTAGAACTAGGTGGTGGAATCTTCCGCTGAAGCAATCAAGCTTCACGAAGAAGGTTTTAGAAGACTTATCTTGGGATTGTAGCGGTAGTGCAAACGAGATGTGGGAGGCAGTAGCATCTTGTATCCGAAAGGTAGCCAAAGAGATGCTAGGTGATGAATACCCATTCATCACTCTTTATTCTTATATTTTAGCTACAAAAACCTATGCAAATGCATGTAGATACTTGTAAATAGGAATAATTAGCAAAAGCATGCATTGTGTAAAAACTTATAATTAGCATGTTTTTGTGCAAAAATAAAAGAATAAAGATGAAAAAGAAAAAGAGGGAAATATTTAGAATAAATATTGAGCAACCTAACCCAAGGGAGGGCTCAGCATGGGCCTGACCGCATAAAAGCCAAAGTAGAGGGAGATAGGGGCTCATGTATAAATATTTGTAAATAAATAAAACTATATTTTCCTCACCCAAAAATATGCTTGTACATATTTGTATATATTTAGAAAATATTAAAAACAAAATAAAAATTTGAAAATCAAAAAGTTCAAAAATGCCCTTTCACCATGAACATAAACCATACTCCTATATTTATTCAACCTTATAAATAAATAAAATCATTTTCTAAACTTTTTGTAAATATTCTAGGTTATATATTGTAAATACATAGAATGAAAAGAATCAAAACAAAAATGAAATAAAAATAACAAAATTAAAAATACAAAAAATACATTGTATATATATACCATGTATATAAATGTATATATCTATTTATTTCACCTATGTATATAAATAATAAAAACCAAATAAAAATACCCTTTTATTCCTCATTTTATTCTATAAATAAATAAAATATAAAATAAGGATAAAATTGTACAAAAATAATAATTAAAAATCAAAAATTAAAAACCTACATATTGTATATATACCTATATATAGCTATATATTGTAAACACCCTATTTTTATTTCCAAAAATTAATTAAAAATCACCAAAAAATAGAAAAAAATAAAATAAAATTATTTCATGTTTTGTGTTTTTACAAAATCGGGCCCTAGCTACCTTGAATTTAAGTTTTAAAATCCGGCCACGTGGCCCATCCTCATTGGGTCCTGGGGATGTTGACCGCCCGGTCAACTGGCCCCCCCAGGACCACCTCCCACGGGTTTGAGCGGCCAACCCGACTTCTCCATTTAATACCCGCTCAACCCGATCACCAACCCGCCAACCCCCGGGTCCGAATCGTCCTCCTTGCATCCGGCATCCTCGCCGGAGCCGCTCCCTTGGGATCCGCGCGCTCCTGAGCTTGCCCGGACCCCCTCTTTTCGGACCCCTAGCCATATAAATCGTGAGCTCAGCCGCCTTCCCGCGTCATCTTTGGCTCTCCATTCTTCGTCCCGTGACCTCCACAACTACCCCCGAGGTGACAGCTCCAGGTTGGCCGTGTCGCAGCGAGGAGAGAGTGGCCGGACCACTGATCCGGCGAGTAGCTCCGCCGTAGATCCGCCATTGGTGCGAGCTCTGAGCCTCGGGCCCAGACGACCCTCGAGGCTACGACCGGGAGCTTCCCCAGCTCCAGCCCAGTCTACTTCACCATCCAGGTAATCCCTTAGCTTCGCCCTTTCCTTCAATTTCCATTTTGCCCCAATTCGTGACGCCGCCGTTTTTCGTCGATTTCGACCATCTCGCGCACCCATTCGATCATCGGAATCCATATTCATCTCCGCCTTCCCTCCGCGCACCTTCTCCATACCCCCATCCAACCCAGCTCGCACAGGAGTTGGGGTTCGAGCTCTTCCGTCCATCGCTTCGCCGGAGCTCGCCCATATCGCACCTCCGACCGCCTTCACCCCGCCTAATCGGGTCGAGGTAGTTTGCCCTCGACCCGCGAGTTGTTTGGTCTGTTTTGCAGGTTAAACCAAGCCCACCTGAGGGCTTGGACTATTGGGTCCAGCAGCTACAGCTCCGCCGACCTCGCCTGAGCTTCTCGGAGCTCGTCCGGGTCATCGGAGATCCCCATTCGACGTGGAGGCCCACACCGCACCTTTTCAGATCATCAGCGCCCCGCGAGGAGCCTCGGAGCGAGCGCACTAGGCCGGCGAGTTTCGCCGGCCACCTGTTCTTCGAGGATCTTCAACAGCCGTCCGATCAGCCTCGACCTCCAGTTTGCATCTCGTCCATCCATTCCCGGAGGAGCAGCCACCGTCCGATCCTTGGAGAGGAGATACGGACCGCCCGATGCGTGAGGGTTAGCCACAGAGAGCCACCACCGCCCGATGTACCACGTGGCTTAACCCCAGCCGTCCGATCGCTGTGAGAGCCTCAGCGTTGGAGCGCCAGCCATTTCCAGTCGTCCATCTACACACGTGGCGCGCATCCATCGGACGACTTAATAAAGGGTAATTTACCCTTAGGCCCTTCCTTATCTTTTATTTCGTTTTAGTCCTGTAAATATTTTAGTCAGTTGTTTAGTTTTAGGGTATTTTGCATGTTGGACCACGAGCTTTAGTTTATTTGCACTTATACCCCTGTTTGTGTGAGCCACGTGCTTCGTCACGTGTGATTTTGGGTTATTTGCGATATACGCCCCTGTAGTTCTGGATGTTTATGAATGAATGAAATCTTTTTAGTAATTGCATTTATGCCCCTGTGAATGGTTTTATTACGCATGTGCGTTTATTTTTGGGTAATTTGCAGCTGAGGCCCTCGGACTTTTGGTACGTGTTACCAATTAGTCCCTGGAACTTAGTTTTATTACAAAGAGGTCCCTGAGTGCCCCAGGCACGCGCCGCGCGTGTGTTTTGTTGGGAATTTTGCACCTGGACCCCCAGAACTTAGGGTATTTGCACTTCAGTCCTTGTGCACAGTGCCCTCTTGTGATTTTTGAATAAAATATCAAATCACCTCCAAATTCGATGAAAATTTGAGACATGGCTCCTGCCATGTTGTAGGATTTTTGAGAATTTTTGAGGACATTTTTGAGTTTATTTGTTATTTTTAAAAATTCAAAAACCATCATTTTAGCTACTGTCTAGGTTTAAAAACCCCAAAAAAATATAAAAACCCCCCTCAAAAATTCTATAAAAATTAGGTAATGTTTATTATGTGTTCCTTTATTTTCTAGCCAATTTTGGCTATTTTTCACTGATTAAAAACCATAAAAACTTAAAAACGCCTAAAAACCCATAAAAATTCTAGTAAATAATCTAAAAACCCAAAAACAATAATTTTGGTACTCAAATTTTCCTTGTTTTACCTAGTTTACAGGAAAAATACCTCCAGGCCCTTTTGAGGTTCTTAGATATTTTATCTAGGGACTTTAGGCTTGGCTGGACAGTACCTTGTTTCTTTGCTACTGTTTGATTTTTAGAAAATAAAATATACATCAGAAGATTATAAAAAATTAACCAAAAACACTAAAAAACATTAAAAATATAAAAACATTTTTGTTTGAATTTTTGCTTGGTTTTTGATGCATTAAATAAATTGCTAAAGTGTGTTTGTCTTTGTCTTCTTTTATTTTCTCCACATATTAAAAATCCAAAAAAATATAAAAATCATTAAAAATCACTAAAAATATTTTGTCTTTATTTTATTTCATTTTCACTACTTCGTAGGCCTTTGGCCAACCCGTGCTCCTCGAGTTCGACCCTGGGTGCTATACCAGGTTAAACTCATAGCTGGACCGCTATCTTTTGTTGTGATCGATTTTATTTGTTTCGAGTGGTCTGATATTTTTCTTGATTGACTTGACTTGATCGCTTGGGTCGCAACGACCAAATTAGCACCTATACCCTAGCCTTCAGGTCGGTCATCACTAGGCGAGTGAAAAGGAGGAGCTCCGGGTCAAGAGGAGGCTTGGTGGTGGAGTGAAGGGGTGCAAGAGAAGCTAAAAATTAAAAGAGCTTGCTTTAAAGCTATGTTTAAGGATAGAACAGAGGAAACTATCACAGACTATAAAATAGCGAAGAAGGAAGCAAAGAAGGTTGTAAGCGAAGCTAAGTCTAAAGCTTATGAGGTTTTGTATAAAAATCTCATCTCTAAGGAGGGCCAGAAGGATATATTCAGGTTGGCCAAAGCAAGAGAAAGAAAGACCGAAGACCTTTCTCAAGTGAGATGCATTAAGGACGAGGAAGGTCACGTGCTTGTTACTCAGAAGGATATAGAGACTAGATGGGAGCAGTACTTCCATAAACTTTTCATTGGAGAAGGAAATAGAGAGATCACTTTGGGTGATCTAGCTAGTAGTGAAAGTTACTTGAATCGTGCATGCTATAGACGAATACAAAGAAAAGAAGTAGAGGAGTCTTTGAAGGTTATGAGACCTGGGAAAGGTGTTGGACCGGATGACATCCCTGTAGAAGTATGGAAAGTTTTATGTGAGCGTGGTTTGACTTGGCTTACGAATCTATTCGATGTTATTTGGCGAAGCAAGAAAATGCCTGAAGATTGGAGGAGGAGTATCGTGGTGCCTCATTATAAGAACAAATGAGACATACAAAATTGTTCAAATTACAGAGGTATCAAGCTGATGAGTCATGCGATGAAAATTTGGGAACGTGTGATCGAAAGAAGGTTGAGGCAAGTTTCCCAAGTAAAAGAAAACCAATTCGGATTCATGCCAGATCGCTCAACTATTGAAGCCATCCATTTGCTGAGGAGAACAATGGAGATTTATATAGCTAAAAGGAAGAATCTCCATATGATCTTTATTGATTTGGGGAAGGCTTATGATTCCGTCCCACGAGAAATACTGTGGAGAGTGTTGGAGTATTAGTGGTATGCGCCTATTGAGTTGTAGCAGGGTAAATGGATCCTAGAGGAGATCCATTTACCCCATTCAGTGTTTAGTCCCACATCGTCTAACGGTGGGACTTGGAGGCTCTGGAGAGGCTATATAAAGAGCCCCAGACCTCCTGTACTCATTGAGAAAAAGCAATGAAGCATATGCCCCGTTGAGGGCTTCTCCCGTGGTTTCATCCCGCTCCTCACGGAGTAGGGTTCCACGTAAAATCCCGCGTTCTTATTTTGTTCTTTATCTTTTTCCATGTTACGCTTCCGCTTCCGATTTTCTAACATGGTATCAGAGCGGGTCGATCCTCGAGGAATTTATGTTTATCTTTTGTTCGAGATTCGATTTTGATTTATGAAGATTATGTTTAAGGTTGTTCATCGATTGAGAAAGTTCTAGGGTTTCGTAGAAACCCCAATTGATACTCGTTTCTGTTCAACATCGCGATGATAGATTCTAGAAGCCTGCTCTTCTCCTGCGGCAGATTCCCTCTAGCAACGAGTCCCTGCACCTCGTCAGGAGGGTATCTCTCTCTCCAGGTGATGTAGATCTGCCCCCCCTTCCAGCCATGTTTCGTTTCCAGGCGGTCGGGCCCTCGTGCGCAACAAAAGCGATCAACCCCAGTTTCCCGCGATGTAGATCTCATCTGAATCCCCAGTTTCCAGGCGGCTGCAGCAAAAGCGATCAACCCCATGCGCAGCCAACCCTATCCGATCAACCTCCAGGCGAGGTGCGCTCCCAGATCCCAAGCACGCACAAGACCCAGGAGCAAGACACAGTAGGGAGGATCAGCGGCGCCTCTTTCCAGTACAGGCGGCGCGCAAGACCACACGGCGCCTCCTCGTCTCGCGATAGCCCAGGCGCGCGCGCCATGTCCTCCAGGCGCGCATCGACGGTGCCTCCAGATGGAGCTCCCAGGCTTTACACGAGGCTATCCAGGGGTGGCGCAGCCCCGCGCGCCCTCGATGCCTCCTCATCGCACCACCCAGCGATCTCCTCCAGGCGTCGAATCTCCTCGCAGTGCGGAGGCGCGATTCCAGAAGTTCCCAAGGGGGGCGGTGATTTTGTGAGAGGGTTCCCAAATGGGAACCCTAGTGGTGCCCACATTGGGGAAATTGGCAGACGGCCCACGGTTATTTAAAAAAAATGTGTGTGGGCTATTTCTTGTTTTTTTAAAGAGGGCTTGAGTGTTGAGCCTAAGTGAAAACCGTACCAAAAAAAAGGAGAAAAAAAATGAAAAAGAAAAGAGAGGAGAAAGAAAAGGGCCAAGGGGCCAATTTAACAAAATTTTTTTTTGAAAAAGACGCGTACACAAAAAAAAAAGTCGTACGCATGATTTAAAAAAAAATTGTGTGATGTAAAAGCCGGAAAAAAAGGGGGTAACGGCTTACAAAAAAAAGGTAACGGCTTATTTAAAAAAAATGAAAAGCCACAAGTGATGTTTTGTTTTCCCCTATTTATCTTGTCTTCTCCCAACTTTGTCGATGTTCATGTTCCGACAAGTATGGGAGAAAAGGGGAGTATATATGTAGAGTCACAGGTATTGTATTCCAGATGCAGATTCAGATTTCCAGACCAATCATACTCCAGACTCTACGGTTCAGATCCAGGTTCAGACTCGACGATTGTCTTCCGAGTCTCCAGTTTCAGACACGCACGAGTGTGCGGTCATTGTCAGATGAGCATAAGTTGCCATCTTTGTCAGAGGTCCCCATCATTCTTCTAGTTGTCAGGCCAGAGTTTTCATGTGAGCCATAGGGACTCCAGAGCAAAGGACCATTCCCTTGAGGGCAAGGGTTTTCATGTGGTATCATAGGTACACCAGAGCAGTGCACCATTCTCTGAGCCAGATGGGAGAGACCCAGTTCTCCGATGAGGAGACTTCAGGTGCAAGTTCAGACTCGATGGTCAGTCATGAGTCTTCAGTTGACTCACACTCCAGCCCGTTCGTCCTCCTCACCTGCACGGCATGAGAAGCAACGTCCTCGACTGCAGCAATGTGCGTGTTGGGTTGATATTGTCCGTAGTGTCTTGTAGAGTTGAGTTGAGTCTCTTTATGTTTGTCCAAGCTGAGCATTGCATGCTCCAGCTTGAGGGGGAGTGTTGGAGTATTAGTGGTATGCGCCTATTGAGTTGTAGCAGGGTAAATGGATCCTGGAGGAGATCCATTTACCCCATTCAGTGTTTAGTCCCACATCGTCTAACGGTGGGACTTGGAGGCTCTGGAGAGGCTATATAAAGAGCCCCAGACCTCCTGTACTCATTGAGAAAAAGCAATGAAGCATATGCCCCGTTGAGGGCTTCTCCCGTGGTTTCATCCCGTTCCTCACGGAGTAGGGTTCCACGTAAAATCCCGCGTTCTTATTTTGTTCTTTATCTTTTTCCATGTTACGCTTCCGCTTCCGATTTTCTAACAGAGAGTTTTGGAGAAGAGACAAGTACCTGCCCTATACATTAATCTCATAAAGGATATGTATGATAGGGCTTTATCTTGTGTTAGGACCCCGACGGGGAAGACTGACTATTTTGATATCAACATTGGTTTACATCAAGGTTCAACTTTGAGTCCATTTCTTTTACTTTTATTATGGACGAGTTGACAAGTCACATTGAGGACGAGTTACCTTGGTGTGTGTTATTTGTTGATGATATTGTGTTGATTGACGAGACTAGAGATGGAGTAAATGAGAAGCTTGAGGTTTGGAGACATGCATCGGAGACTAAAGGTTTTCATATAAGTAGGGCTAAGACGGAATATATGGAATGCACCTTTGATGGAAGCAATGGTGAAGGAATCGAGGTGAAGATTGGTGACGATAACATTCAGAAGAGAGATTCTTTTAGATATCTGGGATCTATTTTGCAACATGATGGGGAAATTGATGGAGATGTTACTAATAGAATAAATGCAGACTGGCTAAAGTGGAGAGGAGCCTCCGCTGTTCTCTGTGATAAGAAAATTCCTTTAAAAATTAAAGGAAAGTTTTACAAAGCAGCCGTGAGACCTGCTATGCTTTATGGTTCTGAATGTTGGCCTGTGAACCATAGACATGTGCAGAGACTGTAGCAGAAATGAAAATGTTAAGATGGATGTGTGGACATACACGTAAAGATCGGATTCGGAATGATGCAATCAGAAAGAAAGTTGGTGTAGCTCCAATCGAGGATAAGATGCGAGAAAACCGCTTAAGATGGTTTGGTCATTTGCAAAGAAGGTCAACTAATGCACCGGTTAGGAGATGCGAGTGTTAGGATGTTGAGCCAGCTAAGAGAGGGCGAGGACGGCCCAAGAAGTGTTGGAAAGAGACTATACGAAGGGATCTTAGTTTTTTGGATATAAGTCCGAGATTGACCCAAGATAGATCTGAATGGAGGAGAAGAATCCATGTAGCCGACCCTACTTAATTGTGGGAAAAGGCTTTGTTGTTGTTGTTGTATACGTTTGAATCAAGTTAAGCAATAACTAATAATTGTGTTCAAGGACCTGTATATTTTTGGTAGGATAGAATAGTGAGCGAAAAATTAGCGATGGATAACAAGAAGGGGAACTAACTGTAAGGAAAAACCAAAGGTGAAGATTATCTATCACTACAGATGTGGAGCAGTAACCCATGCTCCTTTATACAGTTATTATCGAGGTATACCAGTATATGTGTTAGCACACTGCTCTGAAGTTATCTAATTCATTTTATTGTACTTTGGTTTTTCGAAACAGAAGTGACCATTTTAACTTACAGCATTAACTTGTATCGGGAGGTAATTCCAAGGGCCGACAAGTCTAGTCTCAAGGGGTATTTCTGCATTTTACTCCTCCCAGAAGAAGGATGTATATGATAAGACCCGCATATTTTACAGCTTTTCAGCAACAGAGCATATGTGTTGACAGTTCAAAATTCACATAGAATGACCAAGGCAGTTGCCATATGGACAAGTAAATGACTTAATCAAACTACAAATGATGGCATTAGGCATGCACTTACTGTATGACAAACATTATACGAGATAATATCTTTTCAGTGGATTTTCTTGTAAACAAGTATATGAGTGCTACGGGGAAACTGTGCTATTTTGCTTCAAAATTATGTTAGAGGATGCATTGTGCTGAATATACGACAATATAATGCGCAAACATAGTCAGAGGATTTAAATAAGGAATCTGATTATAATTTTGCATAAAATTAATGTCGTCAAAGTTTCCCCATGGATGCCCTATAAGGCCTCATTATAGAACATTAATAGCACAGTTCCAATATTCAAGGCATGCCAACCGTTCAAGCCATTTCGGTAGGACACTGATATTCAATACAATAGAAAGTTAATTTTTCACAGTTTTGATGACACATGCTGACGAAATTTCGATAATGCCATTCATGCTAATTAAATTTCCAAGATTTTTTCTGTTGAATTTAACCAGACACGGCAATCAACTTCAAGCATACCTAACATATTTCAGTCATGCCAATCAATTTCGATGAATTCTTACAACATTTTCTAAATGATCTATGCATTTTCAAGAATTCAAAACTACTTATCGAAATGAAGGTCCGCAAATGTGATGCATACTCATTTTGACATGTGACCTCATAGTGAATATGCGGTATACGGGGGAGTATGAGGGAAACATGTGGTATGTGTGGTTTTGCACTTTTTAATTTAAAATAAGGGATATTTACATTTATAACTCTGAGTCATGCAAACCTCGATAATCCATAATGACACCTAGAACCCGAATAGTCACTCGTTCTCACACATATAACCCTATGTTAGTTTAGTCCATTAACTCAACCGGACCATTGAGTTAATCTAACTTATGTTCTATCGAACATCTATTAATAAATAAAAAAAGAAAAGAAATCCAACCCCAACCCTGCTCCTTCAACCCCCACCTTCCTCCACTAATGGCCTCCCCTACCCCCCCAAGACCCCAACCTTCCTCCTCTGACGCCTTCGCCCTCCAGCCCCAACCCCCTCACCCCCTCCCCCCGCCCCTTCTTCGAAACCGCCCTTGCTCTGCCTCTTCTTCTTCCCACAGCTCCTCAGTCCAGCAGCAGCAGCAAGCACCCCGTCTTCCACCTCCTCTTCCTCCCGTTGCAATAGCAACAAGCCGTCGCCTCATCTTCCTCTTTCTTCGTTAGCAGTAGCAGCAAGCATCGCCTCACCTTCCTCCCGCAGCAGCAACAACAAGGGGTTATGTGAATTTGCAAATTTGATTGAGTTAAAAGGGTAAAATGATCTGAATTTGACGAATTCCATGCAAGATAGCAGACAAAGCGGATGGGACTTAGCACAGGGTTATGCCACACCATGGTTAATATCTATTTGGGATTCTGGGTGTAATTATAGATTATCAAGGATTATATAGACAATTACAAAAATATTCGAGGTGATGGGCGTAAATATTCCTTAAAATAAATGGATAATTCATTTTAAATGTTCCTTTTTGAGGGTTATATATGTAATTACGAAAGCAATGGATGTAAATATCCCTTAAAATAAATAGATAATTTCTTTAAATGTTCCATTTTTCAAATGTAATAGCATTTCCAGGATTCAATAGGAACTATTAAGTAAGTTTGCATACGCATTATAAATTTTGACAACAAAATCTTGTAAATATGGCTTTAATATAAGCACTTTCAAGACTGCAAACAAAATATGCAAACGAAATACGGAGTGTATGTGGCATAATATACAGTTATGCAGATCAAATATGTGGCATGAACCATATAATGGGATCTACATAGAATGTGGTTCAGTCCACCTACCGCATAGGCATATGCATATGTGGTTCATGCAACCACATTCTTGAGCACTTGTCAAAGTAAAACACAAAACATATCTTTTTTAAGCGTTGATTAAAAATTTAGTTTAACTAGTCAACACATAAAAAAAACCGCTGGGAGGAGAGAGAAGCTCGGGAGAAAAAAGGGCGATTTTGGGAGTTCTTCGGTTTCTCCCTTCTCCAGGTCATTTTTTATCGATTCTTTTGAGCGTTTTGGACATTGCGATGGCTTAGATTCTATTCTCTATCGCTTATCCTCGTTTGGAGATCGTTCATCATGGTTTCCGTCGAATTCTTGGTACTTGTTTGTTCGGGAACGTCTCCCTAGTGTGATTTTTGGAGCAGTTTCGCTGGCAACCTTCTCCTATTTGGCTTTTAGAGGATTCTAGATCCCCTCCTGTTGGTTTTGCCGGAGGTTTTTCGATCTTGGTGCTCAACCTCCACTTGCTTCGTCAAGGATCTTGGCGGCGCTAGGGTTCCCCTCCGTTGGATGCTTTCCTATTTTTGGAAGCACGAGGTCCACGTCGATTTCTTTTGAAAAATATGGAAGGCTCCCTGGATGACACAACAAATTTCCCCTTTTTGGAGGCAGTCAAATATGGGAAGAAGGCTGATTTTCAAAAAAAGGAGGTTGTTTCAAAGCCATCTCTAGCGACAATTTTGAAAGGATTTAATTCTCCTATTTTGAAAATTTTCCTATGGCTATTTTTTCGGATGGAGAATTTACCTTAGAAGTCTCAAAGAAAGAAGTTACACAACTTCAAAAGCCATTCTTTTCGAGCCTTGTAGCAAGATTTCAAAATTCAAGGGCAGAATTGTTTTGTTGACCTTTTTAAATTTTCTCAAAAAGAAATTGGAACCCAAAGGGGAACTTTATGTCGGGGCCCTCGACGCTAAACATATTTTGGTTAGATTCTAGTTTGAAGCAGATTTTATTTCCGCGTATGCTTTTGGAAATTTTTGCAGATTTTTTCCCGCTTACTCTCATCTAGGCGATCTAACCTAAAATCAAGATCGTCTGAAGGAAAGACGGACTACAGCGCATTCCCAGATACAGTCAGATAGGAAGCGAAGAAGCATCAAATCTAGTAGTAAAAGAAGACATCTGCCAGTCGGTTCCGCGTATGGGGCGGGCTAGTTCGAGGGGAAGAAGCCAAGGCTTTTTTCATTAAGCCTTAGGCCTCTACTTAATAGACTTAATAAATAGAAGAGAAAGAGTACGCTCCCGGGTCGTCGCTCTGCTGCGTCTGGCCCATCCTCTAGGCACCTTTGGAAGGCAGGGAGTGTGACAAAGTACACGCTTCCCCGGTCCTTCTCATTAGTTGTAGGGTTTGGTTGCCCGAAATTGACTTGGCTTCGTCAAAAGGCCTCATCTCGAAATGCCCAGCTCGCGAGGCCACGATGGTCCCCATATTTTAGACCTTATCTCACTACGACCCAAGTTGTTGTTTGGGTGGGCTTACCTTGTTTAAATATCCACCTTCAGACTCCTGGGATTATTAAATCAATTGCTCAAGTAGTTGGAAGGTTCACGCGTGGATAAAGAAACTAAAGATTTCTTAAGGCCCAGTTATGTAAGATTGTACGTGGAGATTGATTTAACAAAGCACAAGGTGAATCATATTTAGATAAAAAATGGCAAGCATAAACTCATGTAGATCATCTATGAGAAAATTTCCAAGTTTTGCTCTTCTTGTTTTTTTATTGGGCATGACAATGAAGATTGTAAATTCGAAAAGAAGGGGAAGGGGCGCGTTGCACAGGAATGGAAACCCACTGGGGCTACCCTAGAAGATCAAACTGAGAAGGAAGTTCCTGGGTCATATCTACAACAACAGAACCAAAATAAGCCGCAAGAGATCCCTCCTGCTCCACTGCAAGGCGTGGAGCCTCGTGATGTTTTAAATAAACAGCAACTAGCCCAGGAGCATCCTATGGAGAATGCTCAGCAACAGCATCAACAACAATAACTATCCTCTGGACATCAATCTCTCAAACAGGAAGGTCAAAATATTTTTGGATTGAAAAAATCTTCTGTTTTGGAATTGCAAAATGATGAAGGTTGGACTTTTGTCAAAAGCAAGAAGAGAACTCAAGAGAAGGGTAATTCCTCCTTTCTCCAACACAAAGATGATGGTATTGATTCTTCAGCAAAATCCATTAGAAGAAATGGCACATTGATGCACAATGAAGAATCGGGTAAAAATTCAATGGAGGATCTAAACGCCTCTAGTGAATTTCTTGATGTAGATTCGCCAGTGAACCAGTCAAAAACTATGAATTTTATTGCCACAGATATTCTAAACAATGTGGCTACTAAGATCATTGAAGAGATAGCAGACTCGTGAGAGGAGGCACCTCAGAAGGATTTGGATTCTTATTCCGACAAGAGGTTCCTTCTAAAAAAGAAACCAGGAGTTGAAGACAATTTGCTTTTAGAGGGATGTTGAAGACAATTTGCTTTTAGAGGAATTAAATCCAGATTTCCATGCAAGCAGAGAACACATCTATGATGGCTTGTTCAAAAAAAAATGCTAAAGTTTTGAAAGATTGGATGGATGGATTCTCCGTGTTAAAGAAGAACGAGGTGAAGGTGTTTGAATTTGATTTTGTTGATGATTATCCTTCCTCTGACTCGGAGCTAGCAGAAGTGCGCAAGAAACAAATTGAAGCATCAAATGCAGTAGGTTTCAAGAAGTCCGAAAAAAGGAAAACATTATTTCCAGATCTCTGGATTGGAGATGATTGGGTGGTTAGAATCTGGGATTCCGTTAGGACTCTTGAAGATACAGGAAAGTATGCAGTATTCTGCTAGGGATGGACTAAAGAGGAACATGCTGAATTCAAGAGGAAGCTGCCAAGAAGAAATAAGGAAGATGCTTATATTGAGCGTCGTCCTTTGGATCTCAAAACTTTTAAAGCGAGGAATAAAAAGGGGAAGTCCTCTTCCCCATACCTTAGGAACTTCTTCCATTTTGGCTAGGTCTCTTCTCTTATCTCTCTTTTTAAGGCCATGTAGGCCACTGCTTTTTACTTTTTCTTCTCTTTTATCAAGGTCATGTTGGCCAGCTCAGTCAATTTTAGTCACTTTAGGCCATGTTGGCCACCTTGGGTAAGAAGGACTTGTCTTTTTTCACCTCTTGTAAATATCCTTTCTTCTGAATAAAAAGGGATACCTGGACCCCCAAAATTACCGGGCTTATGATAAAAAAAATAGTCAACACATAAATCAAGGTTTAAATAAATATGCAGAAAGGGATGAATTGTAGAACTGCAAAACAGACTTTAGCCCTCTATATATTAGGAAACATTAGGGTAAAGTAAAATACAAAAGAGAAGAAATAAAAAATGCCTCCGAAAGAGTACGTTACTCATACCTAATACTTCCCCTCAAGCTGGAGCATAGATGTCTAACATGGCATCAAATTTCGGCGATTTTTGACCGAATTTCGATTTTGACAGGTGATCAAAATTCGACCAAAATGGCCGATATCTATACGTTGAGGGAAGTTGATAGAAGAAAATGTGATCGAAATGGCCCAAATTTCAATCGATTTTCGGTCGAAATGTTGTTTTGGTCGGTAACCAATATGGCGACCAAAACTGAGATTTAAGGCTTTGGTGTCTAATATGCTCAACTTTCTACAATATCACTCAAAAGAAATTGTAGGAAGTATCTTGATGGACATATTTGGGTGTCGTCTACAAAAGTAACATTAGAAATTCAAATAAAACATGTTTGGATGAGATACCTAGTGAAGTAGCAATCAACCTCTACATGTGTGGTCGGAACATGAAACATGGGGTTGTTTTGCATGGCAGCGATGTTTTCTTATCTCAATTCCAACACTGCATGGAAGAAAATGAAGATCAATAAACAATGCATGTATCCATTATATCTCTGTTGCTTCTATGGTCATTGACTTGTATTAGTCAATCTGCATTTGAACGAGATATCATCATTTGTTACTTGCTCCTCCAAATAACTAAATTTTCTCTAGGTAGGTGCATAAATGAATGGTGGACTTCCTATCTGTAAAGCACCTTGCATTATTTGCATCAAAGTATGTTGTAATATCCATTGATGATCCTTTTGTAAAGAATGGCCCCTTTCCAGAGTTCGCCTTGATATGCCTCAAGTCTATAATAGAGGTATTTCAATGGCCCTATATAAGTTTCTAACTGCAGGAAGATGTCAAATCTGGTGATAATGAGAAAAAGAAACTAATCAATGATATTGTTCCTCGTCCACTAGCTTGTCCTCGTATAGTCAAGCCTTGAGAAGCATAAGAATCTAAGCCGAATTGGCACCTAACATGCTAACCTACTGCATGTGATCAACTGCATACTTTCTTTGGAGACAGAACAAATCCTCTACAGACTACAGTTGCAGGCTACCTCTAAGCCAAGGAAGTATTTAAATTGCCTTATATCATTGCTTACAAAGTGATCAACCAACATCTACTTCACTTCTTTAAGACCCCACTTGTCATCTCCTATTAAGATTATCTCATCGGCATAGACCAACATAAACAAGTGATCAAGCCGACTTTTTGTGTCAGCAATCAGTCAATTAAGACAAGACATGAGCTACTTCAAGAGACAAATCAACACAAGAGGACCATGCACATGAGGAGCATGAAGATGTACAAAGATCTACGGCAATATTTTAGGTGACCAGGGATAAAGAAGGATGTAGAAAAGTATGTTGGGCAGTGTACCACATGTCAGCATGTGAAAGGCGGAGCTTCAACATCCATGGGACTTCTTCAGCCGCTTCTCAATACAAAGTGGAAGCGGGAAAGCACTGACGAACTTTGTGGATAGACTAACCTGTACGACAACAGAATTGACTAAATCAACCCATTTCCTGCCAGTCAAGAGCACCTACACAGCTTCAAGGCTGGCTACCTTGAATTTACAAGTTGAAAATGAGATCAATGAGACATCATAAAGGGAGAGTCCTACTGTTGGGATTATTCTGAAGAGAATTTATTAAGAGAAAAGACAACTTTGTTTCAAGAAAAGAGAAAAGACAACTATATATCAACCATGCTCAGCTTGCTATAATCAAGACCTTAAATTTCGATTTCGGTCACTATTTCGGTGAGTGATCGAAATGAAATTTCGACCGAAATTCAGTCGAAATTCGACCGGAATTTCGGTCAGTTTTTGTATAGGCCATGTTGAAGGGAATAAGCAAGATGCATTACCATTAACCCTAGAGCTCTCTTATATAGGAGAAAAGCTATATGGGTAAATTACATAAAGAGGACAAACAAAAACTACATAATAAAGTTACTCTAACACTCCCCCTCAAGCTGGAGCATATATATCCAACATGCTCAGCTTGGAACAACAAAGATGAAATGGACCCCTAGCAAGAGCCTTGGTAACATGTCTGCAACCTGCTCTCCTGATGATACATGAGAAGTTAAAACAAGCCCTTTTTGAATTAAGTCCCGTGTATAATGGCAATCTACTTCAATGTGCTTCGTCCTCTCATGGAAGGCTGGATTATTGGCTATGAACAAAGCTGCTTGGTTATCACATTTCAGATGCATGGGAAGTGGAACATCAATAGTTAAATCAGTTAAAACTGATTTAACCCACATCATCTCAGCACTACCTTGGGCCATTGCCCTATATTCTGACTCTGCACTAGATCGAGCAACTACAGTTTGCTTCTTACTCTTCCAAGCTACTGGTGAGCTGCCAACAAATACAATAAAGCCTGAAGTTGACTTTCTATCATTAGGACACCCAGCATAGTCTGCATCAACATAACCTGTGACGGATATCGAGGTATCTCTTCTAAACAGAAGGCCAGTGCCTGGAGACGACTTCAGATATCTCAAGATCATAAAAACAACATTCATGTGAGCCTGCCTGGGTTGCTCCATGAATTGGCTTACCCTATTAACCGCAAAGGCTATATCCGGTCGGGTAATAGTGACATACAAGAGCTTTCCCACTAGCTCTCTATATCGTCTCTTGTCTACTTCCTCAGAGTCATCATCATAAAGTTTGACATTAGAATCCATAGGAGTAGCAGCTGGTCTACATCCTGCCATACCTGTCTCAGATAAGAGATCCGTAACATACTTCTTTTGTGTCATTACCATACCTTGCCTGTTTCGTGCAAACTCCAGCCCCAAAAAGTAGCGAAGTGTACCCAAATCCTTCATAACGAACTGCTCTCCAAGAAACTCCTTGGCTGCTTGAATGCCCTGCTCATTGTTGCCAGTAATAACAATATCATCAACATACACTAAGATGATCACAGTACCTCGCTGGTCTCTCTTTACAAAGAGCTGTAGATCTGACGAAGCCCTTCTGTTCAATCAACTCCGAGAGCTTCTGAAACCAAGCCTGTGGACTCTGCTTCAGGCCATATATGGCCTTATTAAGACGGCACACCATACTGGACTCCCTCTCAGCAGCAAACCCTGGCGGCTGCTGCATATAGACCTCTTCCTGCAAGTCACCATACAAGAAGGCGTTCGTGACATCAAGCTGAAATAGGGGCCAGTCGTGGACAACAGCAACTGCAATGAGAATCCGTAAGGTAGAATGACGGGCTACTGGAGAAAACGTCTCCTGATAGTCCACCCCATATGTTTGGGTGAACCCACGAGCAACCAACCTGGCTTTGTATCTATCAACCGTACCATCTGCCCGATGCTTAATAGTAAAAACCCATTTGCTTCCGACAATGGACGCACCTGGTGGAGGATGCACAACACTCCATGTACCACGTGACTGCAACGCCGCCATTTCCTCTTCCATAGCTAAACGCCACGGGCTGCTCTGTAGGGCCTCCTGATAAGACCGTGGGATGTGTATTGCCGATAACCCAACAACAAACTTGCGAAAGTCCGGGGACAAACGCTCCAACGACGCCTGAGAGCAAAAATCCATCCCATATTTGGGATTCATCGTCCGAGCACGCTTCTGCCGTCTATGAGCAATAGGTATATGTAGGTCATCGACTGGAGGAGTGACAGTACCATCAGTACCCTGTACATCAGTACCCTGTACATCCATCTGCGCACTCAAATCACCTGTGCCATCAGTAGAACTCAAATGATCAGTACATACCTCGGGCGTGCTGGATAATGGAGGAGGCACATGAGCAGAGGGCCGTCGCTGATAGACCTGAGGATAATAAACAGTAGCTGGTGGTGGCGGCGGCGGTGGTGGTGGTGTAAACTGTGGTGGTGGTGGTGTAAACTGTGGTGGTGGTGGAGGCGGTGGTGGTAAATTAGAGCATGGAACAGAAGGAGGTGGAGGCGGCACATAGATGTCATCTCCTTCCTCTGAGTGAGTGAGTCTATCACCTGTAGGAGAAAAATACATAATGGACTCAAAAAAGGTGACATCTGCACTGACGTAGTACCTTCGTTTAACTGGATCAAAACACCGATATCCCTTCTGGGTTTTCGAATAACCCACAAAAACACATTTGACAGCTCTGGGAGAGAGCTTGTCAAGACCAGGAGAAAAACAATGAACAAATGCAACAGACCCAAACACACGCGGTGTTAGGGAGAAAAGATCCTTCTCGGGAAATGCAGTCAAGAACGGAATCTTCTCCCCTAACACTGTCGAAGGCATACGATTAAGAAGATAACATGCAGTGAGAACCGCATCCCCCCAATAGGAGTGAGGGGCACGGCTCTGAATCAAAAGGGTTCTGGTCATATCCAACAAATGACGATGCTTCCGTTCAGCCACCCCATTTTGTTGGGAGGTATAAGCACACGACGTCTGATGCACAATCCCATGAGACATAAGAAATTTGGACAATTGGGTACTACACAACTCTAGAGCATTGTCAGACCGTATGTACTTCACTTTAGCGGAGAAAATATTTTTTATTTCAATAAGAAAAGACTGAATAAAATGACCAGCATCAGATTTATTTTTAAGAAGAAAGACCCAAGAAAGTCTAGAGAAATCATCGACAGCAACAAGATAAAACCTGTGCCCTTGAAGATCAGGGACACGACTGGGACCCCAAATATCAAAATGTAGCAGCTCAAATAGACCATGATGACTTGGACCTATACGACTTGGAAAAGACGACCTGTGATGTTTGCCAAGTTGGCATGCCTCACACTGAAAATTAGACTTGGGAGAAATCTGTGGAAGAATATGGACCATCTTTTGCAACGGAAGATGGCCAAATCGAAGATGCCAAGTGTAGGGTGATACCGATCCAGCCCTCATAGATGAGATATCAGCATAAGAAGATTGCACCAGTCTATAAAGACCCCCTTGCTCATGGCCAGTCCCAATCACTCTGCCCGTTAATATGTCCTGAAACACAAGAGTAGATGGATCAAATATAGCACGGCAATGTAAATCTTTGGTGAGTTGACTAATAGACAGCAAATTCATAAAGAACTTCGGTGCATAGAGAACGTTGGACAGTCTCAAGGTAGGAGTCAACTGTACCTCCCCCTGACCAGTAATAGGGGAATATGTACCATCAGCTATCACCACCGATCGTTCAGATTGAGCAGGATGAAAGACACTAAACTGAACTCTGTCACCACAGAGATGGTGTGATGCACCTGAATCCAAGATCCATTCTGATAGATCCGCCTTGTAACACTTACTAAAGGCAATGGGTGAGGAACCTATGAAGGCACCCACATATGGAGAACATACCTTGTTGTCTGACATGACGACAACAATAACGTTGCGTGCACAGAAAAGCACGCTACAGGAGTCTTCGACCCGCTGCTCCAAGCACGCTAAGAGGTAGCACTACGCGCCACAGGACTGCGTGAGGGCACCAGCAGTACGTGACTCTCCCCGGCGATTCCGCTGTCAACAAAGTCTGCTGACGATAAAAACCAGAGAATCCCTTCTCGTAGCTATAGAACTATACGGGCACAATTAGTGCCATTGCCCTCTGGTTTACTTGGAGCACTGGATACTTGGACTTCCGATTCGACATCACGAAGACATTGTCCTTTGTTTGCGGCTCCAAGAAGGCATTCAAGTCAAATAGGAAAGTCCCGATACTACGGCTCCAGGAAGCACAGGCATTCAATTTCACTGATAAACTTCAAACCCCCGGGTCCAATAAGAGAACCAGACAGAAGATAGCCAACAATAACTGGTTGCCAGCAAGGCATTCAAGGGAGCGGAACATCTGAAAGTCAGGCTTCTGCTTCTGTGCCTTCTGCAAGTGCAGCCTCTGCCGGCAACTCTTCCTTACTCGTGGGCATTCAATGCACGCACAGGGCTGCACAGACGCTCAAAGGGCCGCACGCAGGCACAGGCGCTACAAGCGCCTACAGGCGCGCGATCAGGTGCTACCGGCGCCCTCCAGGCGCGCGATCAGGCGGGACAGGCGCGCGATCAGACGCCAATATCCAGGTGCGCGATCAGGCGCACTACATGCGCTAACAAAGCGCGATCGCAAGGCACGCGACCGGAGGAACAGAAGCCCTAGCGGCGCGCGATCGGATCAAGGCTCGCCGCCACCGCGGCCTCGGAAGACGTGTGGGGGTACACGCGGGCGGCGGCACCGACCTTAGGAGAAAGAGAAGAGGGCGGCGGGTGGGGTCGGGGTAGGGTTAGGGTTTCGAGAACTCCGGTCTAGGACCGTCGCTCTGATACCATGTTGAAGGGAATAAGCAAGATGCATTACCATTAACCCTAGAGCTCTCTTATATAGGAGAAAAGCTCTATGGGTAAATTACATAAAGAGGACAAACAAAAACTACATAATAAAGTTACTCTAACAGGCCAAGATAGGCCAATTCGGCCGAATTTCAATCACCCATCGAAACCGAAATTTGACCCAAATTCGGCCGAATTTTGCCGAAATTTGATCCCATGGCTACAATATCGGTCAAATTGTATACACGCATATATTTGGTGAAGACGTCAGATGTCTGATCTTTTGAGATTACACGAGGTACGCAACAATCCTCTTTATATCTAATTTTGACTGTAGTGCCAGTCAACTTCCTCAAGCTTCATGTGCACATGAAACATAGGGTTGTTAACAATATACATGGCACCATTCATACCATGTTGTATGTCATTTCTCTATAATCACTCTCTACGCTAAAACATGAACTAACAATCTGTTTCTTAATCATCCAAGAGGGGAAGTTCTAAAACATGAAATAACTATTTGTTTCTTAATCATCCAAGCGAGGAAGTTGCCTGCCAAGTAGGTGCGAAAATTAGTTGTGGAATTTATATCCAACACATTTCCCTCGTAATTAACATTAGAGTAGGCTATGATATCGAAGGTGGGCCCCTTGGTGAACATCAATCCTCTTTATGGAGAGAACTTGATGTATCTCAAAACCATCAAGCATGCATCAAAGTGCGCTAGAGTAGGAGAATCATGAACTGTCTTAGCTTACAATCTACAAGCTATATACCTAGTCATGTAACGGTCAGATATTGTAGCTTTCCAACCAACATATGTAGAGGCTCATGTCTTCAATCTCTATAGGCTCATAGATACATGACTTGGGATCCCATCTCTATAGAAATGTGAGCTAGCTTGGATCGAATCATCCTAGTCTCATATAGTAGGTCAATGCTGTATTCTTCTGGGGTATATGACCAGACCTCTCGTCTGGAGCGAGCAAGACCAATCCCAAGAAAAAATTTAGTGTTCCAAGATTCTTGATCACAAAAAGAGTCGCAAATTGTCTCTTCACCTCTTCAAAACCCTCGGAATCATCACCAGCAGTGTTGCAGAAATTGGTATTCAGTATTCAGTTGGAGGGGTCATTGAATAAAGAATATTCGGTATTTGATACTAGTGGTAGTACAGTGTGTCTACCACACAAAAGACCAGGGTTCAAATCCCACTCTTGCAGTGGTTGCGTTAGGTAGTCGACGGCCAGCGTAAAAAATAGTCGAATCTTTCAACATGGATTTGTGCAAGAATCCATGTAGCCGACCCTACTTATAGTGGGAGAAGGCTTAGTACATTTTTTATATTCAAAACTATTTGATCATATATTTTTTAATTATTTTAAATATAGAAATTATGTCTAATATATATTCTTATATATTTATACATATATGGTCATCAATCAATAAGAATCCAAGATAAAAGTACAGAGCTTTAATACTTGTGGTGATAGTAGAATAAGTCGGAATCTTTAAAAAATATATATATATATTTTTTGTTGCAATAATCGGCTGAATATTCAGCCGAATACATAAATATTAGTGCCAAGCATTCATGAATATTTGGGTTGGATCGAATATTGACCGAATAATAATATTCTATTCGGTCATCCCTTCCTCTCCTGAATAGAATATTCGATCCGAATATTCAGACCATTCGACTGAATATTGCAACAATGATCACCAATGAGGATGATATAATCTGCACAGACTAACATGGCTACCATGCCTTTCAATGTCTTTCACTTAGTAAGGAAGGGTCGAAGGAGGATATAGAGAGTCCTAGACTCAAAATAACCTATAGTTTGTAGAATTAGGATTGAGAACTCTAGTTAAAGCCATAAATAGCCTTCTTCAACAAGCACACCTTTTAACAGTACCCCTCAGTCTCAAAGTCCGGAGGTTGCTGCATGTAGAGAACCTCATATAGATCATCATAGACAAAATGCATTATTCATGTTAAGATGGTGAAGGGGTTGTTGGTTCCTTCGTACACTGATTGGGTGTGGGAGTAGATCAAACTGTATGACCGAGATTGAGGCAATCGCAATAATCTAAAACAACCACAATGTTATATAGCACTTTCAATCGCAAGACAAACAATCAAACCACAAATGCACATGTATTTAACGTGGAATCCCTCTTGGGTAAAAACCACAACAAGAATCTCCCGACTTGATCTTTTAACCTGACCCAACCAGGTTTTATCACTAACATGAGTTGCTTACGTGGCCAATCCAAATGTATTACAACACATTGTTTGCACGAACAACTTACAATCGTATTATCGTTAATCAAAACCTAACAACCTCAATGTCAAAGATAAATATGAAATAGTGAATAAGGCAAAACTTTAATGATCTTACAGAATGAGGAGCAGGCTAGTAAGACTTAATTGGCAAACATCGAGTTGTTGGATTGAGGCGCAGAACAGAAGGCAATTCTTAAAGTTTTCTCTCATAGAATAGAGAGTGAAGAATAGAGAGAGGAAGATATGATTTGATTGTTGTGTGTTGTACCATGAGGTATGGGGTTGGCTTTGAAAAAGTAGTCGTTGGTGACAAATCGGAAGTGAAATACCCTTTGAAAACCTTCTTGAAAAAAATTGATCGATCAACATATTCAAAATGATCCACCAGAATCAAGTTGATTGATCAGATTGATTTTGATGATCGATCAGAATCAAAAATTGATCGATCGATGATAAAGTTAATCGATCATAAATAGCTGTTGGAATTCAAAACTTGATCGAGCAGAAAAAAAAGGATTGATCAATCAGGTGTGATCGATAATCAACAGTTGTTAATTAATTAGTCAAGGTAAATTGACCAATAGGAATTGATAGACCAGTCAAGGCTACCGGTATATCAGAGTTCATCGATCAACGTAGGAAAGATGATCGATCAATCTAGGGTTTCTGACAAAAATGCATGATACATGATGCTTGAGGTCTGTTAGAATCCAAGACAATTAGAATATGCTAGATCCAATAAAAGAAAAGGTTTTTGACTTCTTCTTGAGCTCGAGATCCTTTCTTCGAGCTTGAGTTCCTTAGCTTTAAACTCCTTTGAGCTTCCTTTTCCCTTAGGCATGAGCACCACATGCTTGAGATTCTTCTTGGTCCAATAGCTTTCCTTCTTTTAACCTAGCTTCAAGCTATCTGTACAAGTTTTGTTATAACCAAATCATACAAGCTTATACATGAACTAACAAGGCCAATCAAGCTGTACTACCACTAAAACAAAAATCGATATTGTTGATAGATGTTCAATCAGGGAGAATGTTTCAAAGAACTAGGCTTTGTATATGTGCAAAGCCCTTGGCTACTAGCTTGGCTTTGTACCGAGCAACCAAACCATCATAGTTGTACTTTACTGTAAAAACAAATCTAGAGACAAATGTTTTGTTGTCTCTATGTGGACTAACTGTCATGTCGCATGAGAGATGAGAATGGTCATCTCCTCATCCATCGTATCCAAGGATAGATGATGGAGAGTGTCGAACAGATCAGAGATCTTCGATGCCCTCGCAGAATAATGAGAGTCTAAAGTAGAGGGGCTAAGCAAGAACTGAGCGAGTCAAATTCCTAAGTAGTTCCTGGGATTTACTTAAATCCCCACGTTCTACAAATTTTTTTTACTTAAAAACTACAGAGGTGTCGCATGTTGAACATGCGACACCCCTTAAGTTTTTTTACTCGGAAACTACATGTATGTCGCATCTTCAGTATGAGATATACCATGGTCTCACTGGATTTGTTCCGGGGTTTTCTCTTATAGCGCATTTTAGACATGCGTTATACGAGAAAACCCCTGGAACGAATCTAGGAACTTTCTCATATGTCGCATGTTCAAAATGCACTATAGGAGACAAACCCTGGAACGAATCCAGGAACTTTATCATATGTCGCATGTCCAAAATGCGCTATAGGAGACAAACCCTGGAATGAATCCAGGAACTTTCCCATATAACGCATGTTGAACATGCGCTATATGAGAAAAACCCTGGAAATTGACAGGCCAGGTCTGTATATATGAAGAGTTGAAGCTGTTGGTTTGGCCCTTAGTCATCTTATGACAAGAGACCAAATCAGAGCAAAGATGAACCTCCTCTCATGCCAGACTGAGACCGTGCCTGTTAATTTATATGCTTGTTTCATGTCGATGAACACGCATTCAAAGATGTATCGACAATCACAAATATGGACTATGAACACAAAGACATTCACAAAGGAAAAATATTGTGATCCAGAAAGACATTCCAAACATTTTATATATATAGAATTGTCCACGAATATACACTACATTTGTGTATCACATTAACAACTACTAAGTTTACAACTCAACGCTTTTTCCTCCGCTGGTATGTTATCGTTGAATCAGGAGGATGGAAGGGCAACAAACGGTTCGCCTCATCGATCATGTGGATTTGAGAGGGTCCAGCAACATCTTCGTCGAAGGTTGGCATCGGCGACGACGTGAGCGTGCAGTAAGTTGGTTGTGTTCCTCTGGTGTCCAATCCATGCCTCAACGGTGCCTGAGGCGTTGCCATATCGCCTCGTGGTCGCTCGGCGGCAGGTGTGACGAAGTTCGTTGGAGCAAGGTTTTCATTTACCGCAGTGGCTTCTTCATAGTCCATGGGTTCCGCCACTTGTTCACGCGCCCTTCCCCGACCTCTTCCTCTTCCTCTTGCCCTTCCTCGCCTTACCTCCTCCCGAGCCACATCAGCATGGTCGTCATGTATTGTGACGACATTCGCAAATTGAAACGACAACCACTCCGTCATTTCCACCTTGGCTTGTGTCGCAATCTCGCGGCATTCCTCGTATCCAATATCGTATACACGGCTCTACTTGGCGAGATGCATCCAAACAAAATACAGAGGTAAATTTCTAGCAGTCTTCTTAAATTAATTTCCCACAAAGTTTATCCGAACACTTACGTTGCTTGCCAGAGTTGCACCTAATCGTCTGACAAATCTTTTAGTAATATTCCGATACCATTGCTTGTATGCGGGCGTCGCGAATATCCCATGGGACCGATCGATATCAACGATACTACCTTCGTGCTCCTCCCATTGGATAATATACAACCGGTGTTTCTCCCTCCAATTGACATGGACCTTCCCCCTCAGATCGATTGCATGTAGATCCTCAAATGTGAAGCAAGGTTGTGGAACGTCTTGAAGACCGCCAAATTGTCACAAAAATCGGTCGGGGAAGTAATACTCCACAATGTGGAAGTATATCAACGGGACCTGCGCTCTCCAAATGCTCTCGCCTTCATTACAGTTGGCAGGTAGACCTGCGCGGATTTCCTCGGTATACGACGTCCACAATATCTGAATGGCAATATTACAATTAGATTAGTAAATTTTTTGCAAGAAGTTGAAACAAGTTGTGAATGTAAATTTACCTGCTCGGGTGTCTGCATGTCAAAAGCGTCCCGGTATGGTCTAACCACGTGTGTAGGTTGTCGACGATGGGAAAACGTTGTTGCCCAGCGGACTCCTAACGGGCGTCCGTGCCATTCTCTGCCTTCCCTCACAACTGGAGCAATGTGGGGGAAATGTTCCCATGCCCACAACTGAAGGAGTATGGCCGAGCCTCCAATCTCTTCGGTCGCCATATCCGCTGCTAAACAAAGGTGTCTATATAGATATGAAAGAACGAAGGATCCGCAGCTCAATGTCCCAGAGTACTCGAAATCATGCAGATGTGGTAGAGCGATAAATGATACCAACGATCCTGAATTGTCCGTGAATAGGACTCCACCAAGCAACTGCAAGATGTATACTCGTGCATGTCTCTGTACGACCATCTCGTCTGCATCTTCTGGCAGCTTTAAGCTGGTGCTGCCAGGTGTACTACTCTCCAACATAGTAATCCACTTCAACCCGACGCTTTGAAATGATTGCAATGGCGTGGGAACATGGGATACGAAATATTTGCCACTTATTACAAGTGCATTTCCTTTGAAGCAAATTTACAGTGTACTGTTTGCGACCGCGAATACCACTAGACGTTTGTCGAGCCCTGCTAGACACCTCGAACAATATTTCTGGTTGTACTTGTATCTGAGTTACTGTGTGCCCATTTGCGGCTGAAGTCTAACGGGTCAACTCTGTGGATGCATAATGCGTGAATTTTCGACCAGCAGCAATGGCTGCGCTTGCTTCTTCAGCATGTTGAATGAAGTATGACACACAATTACAAAAAGTCTTCTCGATTAACGCAGAGATTGGCAAGCAACGGGCATCTTTAAGAACAGCATTGTAGCTTTCGCTCAGATTTGTAGTCATCTGACCAAACCTATAACCACCGTCGTAAGACAAGGTCCATTGCTCACGACGACAATCATGAGTCGAAAACCATCTACCTGATGCATTATTCCACTCTTGTAATTTCCTCATGAAGTACGTGAACTTCCTAGTTGTCGTTTGTAATGCTGCTGCTTGGACCAGGGCTTTCATGGAGCCATTTTTAAAGACGCTATTGAAGTTGCTCGCGACGTGCCTTGTACAGAACCGCCAAGATGCAAAGGGTTCTAATAAGTCTACGTCAGCATCTTTCATAGCGGCTTTTATTCCAGCATTCCGGTCAGAGATGATACATATTGGTCCAGCTCGCATGCCGATTACCCTGATGCGCACCAACGATAGAAACCACTTCCATGAAGGAGCGGATTCCTCGTCAACAATCCCGAATGCAAGGGGAACAATATGTTTATCCCCGTCAATCCCGCAAGCAATGAGCAATTTCTGTTTGTACTTCCCATACAAGTGTGTCCCATTAATACTAATCAGAGGGCGACAATATTTGAATGCCTCAATCGAAGGCCCAAATACCCAAAAACAACGTTCAAATCTACGGCAAAGCGGTTTCCGAGGATCAGGATGGTCGCTGTATTCAACATCAATTTCAGTCCCAGGAATAGCAGCCTTCATTGCATGCAATAGAATAGGCATTTCAGCGTATGACTTCTTGCAGTCACCAAATACAATTCCAATGGCCTTCCTCCGAGCATCCCAAGCCCTTTTCTTTGTAACCCAGTAGTTGTACATCTCGTGGATGTGAGCTCTACAACTTGAAACACGAACATTAGGGGCATCCCTAACAAGAGTTAGCAACGATCTGGACATGAATTTGTAGTTCAACTGAGGGTGATCCTGATTAACTGTTGCGTTAATACAAGTGTGTGCCCCAACAACCTTGGAGATCACCCACGATCCATCAAATTTTCTAAAATGTCCTCGTAAATACCAAACACCACCATTCGATCTCTGCGTGCAAAAAGCCTACCATATCAAGCTGGTAGATTCCTTCACAATGAAGTCATAGTGTGCCAGAATGTGGTACTTCTTGACGGCGTAAACCAAATCTTCTCTACATTTGAATGTTCTACCTTTGCGTATTTCGTCAACGACACCATCAAGTCTAGACTTCTCTCGAATGTCGTCTTCATATGTTGAACGAGTATTTGATCCTCTAACCCCAAAAAAGGGTATACGGGGCGTAATAGTATGTGTGCTTTGTTCATCAGCTGGGATTTCCTCGTCCACCGCATCATCGTCGACATCTTCGCTACCTTCTTTCAGGTCATCATCGGTCCCCCAAGGGATGAAATCATCCAAAGCATGGTTTACCTCTCGCAGCAACGAGTCACTCATGCCCAATTCCCGATCCGTGCATGGTTGCGGTATAGGCGCATCAGCGTCAAAGGAGGGTTCCATGCTGGGGACAACTATTGTTTGTAAACTTGGGAAGATTGTTGGTTGTGTGCTACGGACAACTGCTGGTTGTGTGCTCGGGACAACAGACGGTCCATTGTTAGTCACAACATTGGGGACTTCGCTCACAGATACATCTTCAACAATAATGTCAGTAAGTATCGATTTCCCAATGGGCCGAGCATACACAAGAACAGCCTGCACATCATCATCATCGACAATAGATGAAAATGATGGTTCCTCCCCTGGGTCTCGAGGGATGCGATGTAGTAATCGGATTTTTAGACTATTTGCATGCAAGTTGAACTTATGGTAAACCAAGTTCATCATCTCATCGAACGTCATATTAGGCATTAGCACAAACCCCCTAATGTTGGTCGTTGATCCGTTAATGAGTGTACCCCTTAAATGAAACATATAATACAACGGCTCTATTCTGACCTAATACGTGACACAACGTACAAGTAAACAAAATGCATTCATGAAATGAAGAATAATATGCATATGATATAAACAATCATCTCAAGAAAAAAATTTACCAAGTCTAAGGCAATACAACAACGACTTAGCTCTAATGGGAGGCGGTGGCGGCTAGGACAGTGCCGACCAAGGAAACTACGGAAAAGGAGTATTCCGCGAGGCAAGGAGTGATCAAAATGGACGTTTTTGAGAGAGAGGGAGGTCACAATGGGCGAGTGGCGTAGTGGGGGGTCGCGGGCGGCAAGGGCACAGTCGCTGGAAATGGGAAGGCCGATACGCGCGGTCCTTATTTAGGCCCTATATCGCATATTCAAGATGCGTTTTATATATCGCATACTGAAGATGCGACATACATGTAGTTTCTGAGTAAAAAAAACTTAAGGAGTGTCGCATGTTCAACATGCGACACCTCTTTAGTTTTAAGTAAAAAAAAGATTTTATAGAATCTGGGGATTTAAGTAAATCCCAGGTACTAAGGAATTTGACTCGAACTGAGCAGGGATCAATGAGGCTTGTTAGAGAATAGGTGCAGATGACAAACAAACAGAGGGACGCTCCTGATGGTAAAAGAGAGGAGTGAGAGAGCGATATGTATCAGGATCATGAGTGGACACATCGAAGCATGCGTCTCTCGGGAGGAGGTAGTGATGTGAGGTGGTGGCAACGATAAAAGTGATGAAAACGATGGGAGGAGGGAGAAGTTTGATGAAGGATGTGTTAGAAAATCAGAAGCGGAAGCGGAAGCGGAAACATGGAATAAAGATAAAGAACAAAAATACCAGCGGGATTTTACGTGGAACCCTACTCCGTGAGGAGCGGGATGAAACCACAGGAGAAGCCCTCAAAGGGGCATGTTTTTCAATTGCTTTTCTCATCTGTTACAGGAGGCCTGGGGCTCCTTATATAGCCTCCACAGGGCCTCCAAGTCCCACCACTGGATGATGTAGGACTAAACAACTGGATGGGGTAACCCTCCTACAACACAATAGGCGCACATAACAAATACTCCAACACTCCCCCTCAAGCTGGAGCATGCAATGCTCAGCTTGGACAAACATAAAGAAACTCAACTCAACGCTACAGGACACTACGGACAATATCAACCCAACGCGCACATTGCTGCAGTCGAGGACGTTGCTTCTCATATCGTGCATGTGAGCAGGACGAGCGGGCTAGAGTGTGAGTCAACTGAAGACTCCGAATCTGACCATCGAGTCTGAAACTGCGCTTGAAGTCTCCTCGTCAGAGAACTGGGTCTCTCCCATCTGGCTCAGAGAATGGTGCACTGCTCTGGTGTACCTATGATACCACATGAAAACTCCGGCCTGACAACTAGAAGAATGATGGGGACCACGAAACAAAAGATGGCAACATATGCTCATCTGAAATTGACCGCACACTCGTGCGTGTCTGAAACTGGACTCGGAATCAATCGTCCAGTCTGAACAACTGATCATCAGTAGAGTCTGAAAAATATGGCTGGTCTGGAGACTGGCATCTGAATCTGGATCTGGAAGACCTGTGACTCTATATATACTCCCCCTTTCTCCCATACTTGTCGGAAAATGACATCGACAAAGTTGAGAGAAGACAAGATGAATAGGGGTAAAAACAAGACAACAAATAAGCTGTCTTCAATTTTTTGGCTTTTCAAAATCATCATTTTTTTATAGCTGTCATTTTTTACGACTTTTGATCATCATTCATTTTTTTAAAAACATTTTTTAAAGCTGTTTCAACTTTTTTTTACGGCCATTTTTTTCCTCTCTCTCTCTCTCTTTTGAAAATTTTGCGTACGACTTTTTCTTGTACGCGCCTCTTCTTCTTCCTATTTTTTAACAAAATAAATGTGGCCCAATTGGTCCCAATCTCTCTCTGTCTCTTTTTTCTTCTCTCTTTCTTTCTTTCTTCTTTTTTTAACAAACGACCCTCTTGGGCTCTCACGTAAATAGCCCATACCTTTTTTTTGTAAAAGGCCACCTCTCTTTTTTTTTCTGCTCTCGGTCTATGCAGGCCCAAAGCTTCTGCCAATTTTTTTTTAAAAATATAAGGTTGCCCTAGGGTTTTGGGAACCCTCGACTTAAGAGAAAAAACCCGCCGCCCCTGATTTGGGGAGCAACAAATGATGACGCCGCCAGAACCTGGATACTTTATTCTATTATTACAAGCTAACCATAAATCCTTCTAATTTAAATTATTTATCCCCAAAATCAAAATAAATTGATCCAATTGCACTTCGCGCTCCAAATTATTGATGGTTCAATCCATTTTTCTTGGGCGAAACATAAGATATCTCAGTCGGAAAGAGAATGGGTGAATTCCATATGACCCAATATGTCTCAGAAGTCGCACGGTTGGCGGTGAGTAACTGGAGAAGAGGGGGGGCACCGCCGATAGCGACTGATGGAGGTGGGCTCGCCGTCGCTGGAAGTGCCAGCCTGGAGCATGCCCAAGCGATGGGAGAGGCCGAGATCGGCCTAGGGAGGTGTCGCCTGAGCAATCGGGCTCGATCTGAGAAGCAGAGTCGCCCGGGACTTGAGTTCGCACCGCCGCGCAGTGGGAGGGCAAGCCGGACATAGTTGAAGGGCTTGGAGCACCCGAAGGTGTTGCCAGATGAATCGCGGGCTTCGCGCATATGCGTCAGGAACTGAGGTTGCGCCGCCAGCGCAAGGCAACCTAGGAGGAAAGAGGGGCTCGCGCCTGGGAGCATGAGGAGGCGCGCGCGTTGGCGCCTCCTGTAGCCGCGGAGGTACGCACGCCATCGGCCTGGAGGAGAGAACAAGGAAGCTTCAGCGTGTGGGAGAATCACGCCTGGGATGCGCGTTGGACCTGCGCAAGATGCTCTGGATGCACATGGCTCTGGATTACGCTACCTTGATTTAGGGTTCCTGAATGAACCCTGATGCATCTTGCACGTTGATGAAATATGAAACTTGCTTGAACTTCAGAACTTGCAGATATTTGCAGGACAATCGTTGTTGACGTTCAAAGGAAACCCTGGAACTTGATCTTGAATCTTAAATGATATAAAATAATGATATCCAAACATAAATCTTCAACATCGGAAATGAATCTCGGAAAAATACATATGAGCTACATGAAAACCCGATAATCGAACCCGCTCTGATACCATGTTAGAAAATCGGAAGCGGAAGCGGAAGCAGAAACATGGAATAAAGATAAAGAACAAAAATAACAACGGGATTTTACGTGTAACCCTACTCCGTGAGGAGCGGGATGAAACCACGGGAGACGCCCTCAAAGGGGCGTATTTTTCTATTGCTTTTCTCATATGTTACAGGAGGCCTGGGGCTCCTTATATAGCCTCCACAGGACCTCCAAGTCCCACCACTGGACGATGTGGGACTACATAACTGGATGGGCAACACAATAGGTGCACATAACAAAGACTCCAACAGGATGGCATGCTATTTGAAACATATATATATTGTGAGGATAAAATAGGAACTTTTTTAATGGATTCCATTAAGGTTAACTTTGATTTGGATGGACATTAACACAAAGGGTCAAGGTGTAAGAGTTTACAAGGGTCAATGGGTAAATATGAAGAACCCGAAGATTGACATGTGATTGTAGAAGTTTATAAGGGTTCTGTTGTACAAGTCCATATTTTCAATACCAAAACTTATACTAGTATTTACATTTTATTGTTTACGATATTTTGGTTTTATAAACTTTTATGTATTTTGAGGAATTTGCATTTTTATGGTTTTTGAAAAAGTATTTGTTAAAAGACTCATCGAATATTTTGAGAGAGAACTTTTTAATGGACAGATATATGTATAACACAACTACCATATTTTTCACAACAAGAAATGACATCTACAAAATTAACAACAAAGCCTTTTCCCACAATTAAGTAGGGTCGGCTACATGGATTGTTTGCCTCCATTCAAATCTATTTTGGGTCATTCTCGAAGTTAAATCCAAATAACTAAGATCCCTTCAAATAGTCTCACTCCAACACTTCTTGGGCCTTCCTCGCCCCTCTTAACCGGCTCAACAACTCAAATCTCGCAACTTCTAACGGGTGCATCAACCGACCTCCTTTGCAAATGGTCAAACCATCTTAAACGGTTTTCTTTCATCTTATCCTCTATCGGAGCTATACCAACTTTCCTTCTGAATGCATCATTTTGAATCCGATCTTTTCGTATATGACCATACATCCACCTTAATATTTTCATTTCTACTACCTGTCATTTTCTGCACATGTCTATGGTTTGCAGGCTAACATTCTGATCCATAGAGCATAGGAGGTCTCACGGTTGCTTTGTAATACTTTCCTTTGATTTTCAAAGGAATTTTCTTATCACAAATAATAGTAGAGGCTCCTCTCCACTTTAGCCAACATGTATTTATTCTACGAGTAACATCTTCATCAATTTCCCCATCCTGTTGCAAAATAGAACCCAAGTATCTAAAATAATCGTTCTTTTGAATGCTATCATCTTCAATATTTACCTCGAGTCCTTCACCATTGTTTCCATCAAATGCTCACTCCATATATTTAGGAGAAATTGTTTAAAAAGAATTAAAAAGATATACAAAAGCCCTAGGAAATCTAATTTAAAGACCATTTAAAATCAAGAAAATTACCTAAGATTCATTCTCTAAAGAAATAACAAGTTGCACTAGCAACCCAATAGAATGGAGTCGAGATCTAGCAGATATGGGCAACAATATTCCATATCAATCCAAAAGTGTAACAATTGCAAAGGAGTCCCAAGTTGTCGGTGATACATTGGGATAGATCGATATCTTGTTGTTATATTGTGAAATGTCAATATCCTGGAAAAAGATATATATACACACACATTCCAAGTAGGGATGAACATCAGGACGGGTCAGGTCGAGCCCAACCCAGCCCGGTTCCAATCTGCGGGCATGCGGGTCGGGCCCAAGCCTATGACTTTGCTTCAAACTCGACCCAAGCCCGAACCCGACCCTCAAGTAAATGGGCTAGGCCTGGGTCAGGTTGGCCCGCTTGAGTAGTTATTTGATTGGGCAAACTCGTCTAATTATTTCTGAATTGCACTTTTTGGGCAACATCTTAATGGAAGCCATAGAAATTTGAAAGAGGATTATATCTTAATGGCCAGCAAAAGAAGGGTGTTTATCAAAATGCATGATTGCTACCAAACAACTTACATCAAACATTAAAAAAAATCCAAGTACCCATAATTGAAATTTATGAGATTTCCATAAAGTGCATACCCACATCCCAAAGCAAACCCATATGAGTACCAATCACAAACATAAGAACAGACATCATAAAACATGCACGGGGTTCTTCCTGGTCAGGGGAGGGGGTTACGCAATACCCGCCCTTGATCGGGCCAACTCGGGCTTATACTCGGGCCGACCCACGAGCTTCGGGCTCGGGTCCACTCTAGCCCGAACTCGGCCCGAAATTTGAATCAGGCCAAAATCTAGGCCCAAGCTCGCACGTTTATGGTTCGAGCTCGGGCTTGGACTGGGCCTCTTCGGGTCGGGCACTAGGCTGGGCCAGGCCGGGATGGCCCAAAAAAAGCTCATCCCCAATTCCAAGTTTGTCGAACCCGATGTCTCCTCAATATATCATTATATCTCAAGCCCTATTGTTGATATACATTGTGAATTATGAGTAGTTGAGACTATGTTGATTTATTTGTTAGTTCAACTTATTTATGCTTTCCAAATGATTAAAATTTTTATTGCACGTCTTACATACGACTATATATCGATTTATGTGGTGATTATGATGATAATACTACTATAAAACGTATAGGTAGACCTTTATTTTAGCAAATAAGTGTATGCTTTAATCTTATTTATTGATTAAAGCGTACTGAAAACCTTAATTTTATGAATAAAATTATTTTTATAGCCACTTCCATGAACTCTAACGATTTCATTGATATTCCCCAATATTTCCCTCTCCAAGCATAGTGAAATGGCATTGGTATTGACAATTAAGGACATGCCTTACTTTGCTATATATTTTGGCTAGCTCCTTATATGTCTTGCATTGCAGTAAAAGACGTGGTCAATATTCGGTCAGAAGGATTATTGAATAAAGAATGTATGATATTTGAGTGACTAATATGATCGTACACAGTTACATGTATGATCATGATATTACATTACTTTAAAAAACTGTGAAAATAGAATAAATGATAATAAATATTATGCTTCTTTATTGATTGACTAGTCGGCAAGGAGTGGGAATCATCCTTTTCAGTGAACTTTCTGTCACATGTTACTGTTAAGCTGCACACTTTGCATCGATAATTTAAAGAATATGGGAGAATAGGGAACAATGGAGCCGATGCATTCACATGTGACATACTTATCAAATTTGTTCTGGTTCTGGTGAATAAGATGAAGCTTCATCTGTCCTCTAACCGACATCAAAAAGATCCATGACCATCGTACATATGTCTCATCAAGATTAACGACCTGACCAAAAAAAATTCTCATAACTGACATCTGAAATATCTATGACCATCATACATATGTCTCATCAAGCTTGACTATCTGACCAAAAAACAGGTTGCTCATACTACCGGTGTATATCACCTACGACCTCACATCGGATTTTGAACTCCGAGACATCTTCTATGCCAAAACCACCCACCTTAAAAGGAAGATTATGTACAAAACTACCAGGAACATTGTGTTATCCACGTCAAGACAAGATGATGGCATGCAATCACACATAAAGTGAGAGGCATGTGCAAAATAGCACGACACAACTAAACAGTGGTGCACAGGGCGTCACCGATTCTGCGGGACTGCACGATGGTGCACGGGAGATGTCTGGGTGGCACGGTGGGTGGCGTCAATTATTAGGAAGGCACGATAATGTGGGGGCAGAGACATCATGATGTGTGTGGGGGGAGGTGTTGTGCAATTAAGCTTGGAATGTTTCAATGTGGAGGTGCTAGGTATAGAATGTATGAAGCCCCGATCGAAAACAGTCACTATGATACCTTGTTAAAAGGAACAAAGAGTAGTAAAAAGAAACAAATCCTGACCCTCTATTTAAAGCAAGAGGCGAGGATTACGCAGTACATAAGAAGTGGAGAAATGCAAAAATACCCCTGAAGGGGTAACATACACTCTCTTACAGAACCCATGGCTTTCTAAATTCTTTCCGGGTACTTATAGGAGGAACTATATCCAGGTATTTTGCAACCAATTTAATATTTTCCCTATATGCTTTATTGTGGCAATGTTATCTGTGTTGTCACTAGAAACATTTCTCATGTTTATATTTATAGTTTTTCGACTTTCTCAAACCAATACTACACTTGTATATTTTCTCTTATGATTTACGTCAATTTAAGACATGGTGTCTGTCGGCATTTGGAACCTTGATTAATAGATAATGCTATAAACAAGCATTGTAATATACAAAATCCGAGAACTTAAATCCATAAGGGATCACCAATACGAAAAAGGAAAAATAGTATTTTGTCAAAAAAAGGAAATGAAAATGAACACTTACATGATCCAAGTCATTGGGCTGATGATGCTCATTATCAGTGTGTGAAACACAATTATAATCTGCGCCTTCTAGGCTCAGATCATTTGTTCCATAGAACTCATTTTTCTTCTGAAGTTTCTTTTTTGCATCGCTCATGCATTTTTCAAATAACTTCACATCACCACTACAAATTTCACTTGTAACTTTTAGCATTTCCTGAGATTTGTAACACTCAAGGTGACACTCAAGATGGTGGAGCACTCTATGCAGTATGTTGACAGAATTTCTCTGCATTAAGTAGCTCAATATAGTATTTATCCTCCGAACATTTACCGAATTGAAAAATGCATTGTTCTCTTCCATTTGAGGCTCCCTCAACAACCATGCAATATCCAGAAGTAGTTCCAATGTCATCGAATGTTGAGACATGAACCTCACATAAGCTTGAAATACTGCCTTGATCTTCAATTCCGGTTGTGAAGGGATCAAAACTACAGTAGTGCTGCATGCTTTGTAATTCCAAGCATATGTGCTTGTCAGCAAACAGAACAGGAATAAAGTTGGATAATCCAGATTCGTTCTCAACCTGCCACAAAAAAAGTTAAAAATTAAATCACGTTCAAAATTTCAGCATGTATATTTTTCTCTTCTAAGTGGGATGAAGTCTATAACTGACAAACACACATCCTCCCGGCCCTTAACTACATAATATTACAGACAGTTGACCCTCTATAGTACACAATGATCTGGATAACACAAATATTTTATGTAGGAATGTATGCTCCATCAAAAATAAACTTTAAGCTGCATCAAAGGGTTTGAACTGGGATATCCTAGCGAGGAAGTGCATAGAAATGCCAAAGCACTTTGAACTATGGACTTTACAAAATCCATGCTTATGTCCCCTGATATTTGAGCTCAGTAATTTACTGAACATGAGTTTCCCTTTCTCAAACACAAGTAAACTAGGGGTTCATGTCGAGCCAAAACATGAGGACCCTAAAAGGAACCAAAACCATAGAGGAAAAAATTCCAACCCCACATACTCCCAACTAGGGGTTCATGTCGAGCCAAAACATGAGGACCCTAAAAGGAATCAAAACCAAAGAGGAAAAATTCCAACCCCACATACTCCCAACTAGGGGTTCATGTCGAGCCACTCAAGACACCACCTTTGCTCAAGCTTGATAACGGATGTTGGATTTGACTTCAAGAGCAGAATTGCTATCTCGAGCTCAAGCGAGTCGAGCTTGAGCCAACTAGCGTGCTCATTGACGAGCCACCTCAAATTTGGTTCGCCGAGTGCTTGTGCGATTTTAACAAGGCAATAAACCAAGCTCATTTATATAAATCCTTCTATTTTAAGAAGTTATCTATGCATTTATACTATAAAAATCACTTCACTAATTTGAAAAGAAAACTATCGTTAAGGCATCAATTTAAATCTGTACAAACAAGTTCAACAAAAGACTATTTGAATTCAAAATTTCTTTCTATAGCATTTAAAGATAAGTGTAACATGCATTTCAATCCCCACTCTCTATCTATCTATCTCTCTCAATATGTGTGTGTGCGCACGCTCTCTTTTTAAACTAAGAACATTGAAAACGTCAAATACACATAAATATACGTTATTTCAAAAAGATATCAAACCAAATTAACGAGACGGACATGGCTTAACTCAAGCTCAACTCAACAAGGAAATCGAACTCGGATTTTAGCTTGAAATTGTCTATATTGACCATAGAGCCGAGCTCACAAACTAGGTAATAAGTCATGCTTATCGAGTTCAAGCTTTCCTAACACCCCGACTTCACATGCACGTGGAAGTGATTATCGATCTCGATCTAGTTCAATTTTTCCACAACTGAAAATCAACTATCTACTAGTGAAGAAAGATAAGTTGTGTTATTGCACCTTGTGTTGACAGAGAAGTAAACCTATGACCTTTGTCCACCATCTTTCAAGATCATTGCAAGAGTTGACCTGAACTCCATTCCTTCAACAATAAGTCAGATCTCATTATATAGATGCCCTCCTGCTAGGGAGCCATTTTAACCATCCAAAATCATCCTAAAAAGCTTCCATCCAGTTTGGAAACCCAGAGTGAATGCATCCAACATTATTATCTTTTAAGGTAATAATAAAATCGAGCTAACAATCATGGAGTTGCCTCTTTATGTGAAGTGTCGTGATATCATTATTTGATCAGCTGGAGACAAATAATCTCTAAATTTTGTGGCATGAGAGCAATGAGGGAAGGTTTTTCTCAAAAGAAGCATATGGAAGAGAACACAGAGAGGTTTTGGTGTCACATTGTCAAGGGAATGCAATAAAACAAGGCCTATTGTTGAGAGTTCTGAGAAATCAGACCACATTTGAGGGGTTTGTGTTTATATTGCTTATCACATCTTCGTTGAAAAACATATATCCATCCCTTCGAGGCTTTTCTCTTATGGCTTCATTCTCCTCTTTTGGAGTATGATTCCACATATATCCATGTTCTGTTGTTGTTCCTTGATTAAGCATATTATCATTTATATTTCCACAGGGTATCGGAGAACGTTGGTTCCGAGTTTGACTCGATGAGGGTAAAGAACATAGTCCAAAAGAGATAACAAAAGAAGTTGCGGATAGGTAGTTGCAATATTGGCACTTTGACCGGCAAATCGATGGAGATGGTAGATACGATGTAAAGAAGGAAGACTCAGATATTATGTCTTCAACAGACAAAATGGGTTAAAGAGAAAGAAAGGGAGATTGAAAAGCATGCTTTAAATTATGGTATTCATGTAAAGAGAATGGTAGGAACGGTGTTGGAGTGGCCATTCATAACGATTTGAAGGATAGTGTGGTTAAGATGCAAAGATCTGAGGGTTGAACTATTTTGCTAAAATTGATACTTGAAGAAGAAATCCGGAATAACATCTCACTTTATGCATCACAAACCGGTTTAGAGGAAAGGATTAATCAAGATTTTTGGGAGGATTTGGATAAGATTATGCGAGGTATCCCAAAAAGAAAGATGATTTTCATAGGTGGAGATTTCAGTGGACATATGGGAAAGGATGTTTCAAGATATGCTAGTATTAATGGGAGCATGGCTTTGGGGTTATAAATAAACAGGGGGAAATCATTTTGGATTTTGAAAGGCTTATGATCTTTTCAAAGCAAACACTCACTTTGGGAAGAGGGATGAGCATTTAATCACTTATAAGAGCTATCCAACAAAAACACAGATAGATTACTTTACGATGAAGAGAAGAGATCGATTGTGCAACAAAGCTTGCAAAGTAATCCCAAGAGAGTTTATTATCTTAACATCGCTTGCTAGTCTTGGATGTGCAAATAAAAGGGTTGGAAAAAAAGTGAGATTCCCAAGACCAATAGAACTAAGTGGTGGAATCTTTAATTGAAGCAAGCAAGCTTCAAGAAGAATGTTTTAGAAGACTTCTTGGGAATGCAACAGAAGTGCAAACAAGATGTGGGATGTCATAAAAGAGGGTGACATCCCGAGATGGGATTCACCGCAAAGTCAATAGATTAAAAAGATATGAATAGTAATGTTAGCTGGAGCTGAGAAAGCTGCAACTTGTAACAAAAACAAAAAGTGTACACCACATCTTCACACAATGCATCATAAGATTATATGTTCGCTGCTGGTAGATGACCTCACTCGAGGATGGGTCTGCGGCTTTCAGGTCACCCGAACGTATCTCTGCCATGCATGTAGAATCGCTACGATATCAGGTTACCGGAACATATCTTTGTCGTGCATGTAGGTCACCGGAACATATCTCTGTCGTGCATGAAGAAGAATCGTTGTATAAGAAGAAGTCCAACGCGGAGTAGTATTCGTGTCGTAAAAGAAGTATACGCCCTGATGAAGAAATCGATGCCCGGTGAAGACGGATGATCTGAGTAGTAGTCTGACAGCAGACATCCTGAAGAATCATCTATGAAGCTCCAACAGAGAGGAGGTGGCAGCTGGTGCTGCTGGGGACTCGGATTGCTTTGCGCGAGACCATCGAATCCATGAGCAATGCAGGAGGTCCAACCCTTTCTCCTTGTCGACGTAGAGAGGGCTGGTGGTGGCGGCGGATTTAGGGCAAGGTTGCAAAAGTTGATAGTCGGTACTCAATCGGTCGTGTTACTGACTAAGGATTAATCAGCGACTAATCGAATTTAGTTGGACTTTAATCGGCTTTAAATTTTATGATTATTTTAAATACATAACCCATTTTTATACATATATTTACAAAGATTTTGTACATGTTTATACTATCGTAATAAAATAAAAGAAGTAATTGAAATTAAACAAAACATTAAACATATTATAATAAGTTTTCTTGTAAAAAAAGTAAAACATAAAAAATATGGTATCTCCAAGTGAAAACTGGTCAATTAGTGTGCCAAGTCAGAATTAATCGGTACTCGGTCGGCCACCCCACTGACTAGACTAGTCGGACCTACTAGTCGGGCTAGTCGGGTGACTTTTACAACACTGATTTAGGGTATTAGGCTTCAGTCTAGAACTGTCGGTCTGATACCATGTTGAGAAGAGAGACGAATTAGATGTTTGTTCTATAAAGCTAGGGTCTCTTATATAGAGAGAAAACCCAAAAGAGTACAAGGGTTACAGAACCTGAAGGGTCAGGGGGGGTTATGGAACTCGAAGGGTCACAGAGGGTTACAGAACCTGAAGGGTCATGGGGGCTTACAAAATCCGAAGGGTTAAAACATAAATGTAAATATAATAACTCTAACAAGTACATTACCTAGAAGCCCAGAAACGAAAAAGCGCATTATAGTGAAAAACAACATTTTCGAAGTAGAACCTCTGATTTTTGAAAATGAGATCATTTCTTCCTCCCCAAATAGCCCAAAGAACCACGAGAGGCAAGGTGTGGTAATCCATAGAGTTTCTTCCCACCCCCTCGCCGACCTCCAGAACTCTATAGATCCGCCGTACGAGACCCAAGGCATTCCAGCCTCCCTCCAAACCTGCATCAACATAGGGTACTTGAAGAACATATGATCAACATCCTCTATTTGTTCCCCAAATCTATCACACTGCATGTCTGGTATGTCAAACATCCTTCCCCTCATGGTTTTGTCGCACAACCTACCTTTTCTCAGACATCAGAGAAAAATTTTAACCCAACACGGGATCTTGCTCATCCAAATAATTCTCATGTCCTGGCACAGATCATCATCTAATTCGCCTCAGGCCCTTCTGAAATCCGCATAAGCCCTCTTCATTGAGAATTTGCCTCCCTCCCATTCAAAATGGTCCATGCCCTACGAGATGCACTCAGGCGAAGGTACCTCAGACTACAATCTGACAAGCTCCTCTAAACGGCGATCTGAAAGCTCCACCACGAATTCGGGCATCCAGGTCCCAGAACCTCCTATTTGTGATAAAGAGCACTACTTCGATACAGCAAGGGCAAAAAGGCTCGGGAAGCGGGTGGCGAGCGCCCCGTCTCCAGTCCAGTCGTCCCGCCAAAAATGAAAAACTGTCCCTCCACCCACCATTGACCGCAATCTCGAAGCCATCAGAGGTAAAACCTCGCGAACATCGACCCACAGAGGGGACTCGAAAAGAAACCTCCTCGCCTCAAGGGTGCCCTTCACACCATATATCTCATGCAAGAGTCTAGCCGCCAACCCTTCTGAATCGCCCAAAATTTGAATCACCCATTTCGCCAGCAATGCTTTGTTCATGCACTCCACATCCCAAACTCCCACGCCGCCCTCACTACGTGCTCTCGTTACGTCCTCCCAACCCACCAAAGGCAAGTCGGGCCTCCGTTTTTCCCATCTGGGTGGATCGAGAGGTCATAACATCTTGTATCCAAAGGGTAGACAAAGAGATTTAAGATAGCCAATGACGAGTTCTGGGCCAGAAGGAGGCTCGATAGTGGAGTGAAAGGGTACAAGTGAAGCTTAAAATTAAAAGAGCTTGCTTTAAAGCTATGTGTAAGGATAAATAGAGGAAACTGTCATGGACTAGAAAATAGCAAAGGAGGAAAAAAGCTGCAAGTGTAGCAAAAACAAAAGCCTAAGAAATTTTGTACAAAAAGCTGGACTATAAGGATGGCAGGAAGGATATATTCAAATTGTCCGAATATTCAGATTGCTGAAAGCAAGAGAAAGAAAGATTAAAAATATTACTCAAGTGAGATGCATTAAGAATGAGGAAGGACACGTGCTTGTTACTAAGAAAGATATAGAGACCATATTGAAGCAATACTTCCATAAACTTTTCACCGGGAAAGAGAATAAAGAGAACACTTTGACCAATCAAGTTAGTAGTGAAAGTTACATGAATCATGCAAGTTACAGATGAATACAAAGAAGTAGACAAGGCTTTGAAGGATATCAAACCTGGGAAAGGTGTAAGACCTAATGATATTCTTGTAAAAATATGAGAGTTCTAAGTGAATGTCTTGACTACGCTTACAATTTTTTCCAATATTATTTGGTGAAGTGCTTGGAGAATGGAGGAAAATAAGCCAAGCCAAGTCAGTACATGTCTCCCTGACCTCCCAAAGTTCCACCCAGAGATTCCTTGTCAACCACGGAGCAGTGGGCCCATAGATGCAAGAGAATAAAAGAACGACACCCATAAGATTGTCCCGCATCAACACAAAATGGTGAAGCATTAAAATGGTGAAGCATTCTCCCACTTTAAGTAGGGTATGCTACATGGATTCTTGCTCAAATCTTGCATCAGTACAAAGAGAACAAAAGCGCCCTTTAATTATGCAACCAAAGGTGAAAGACTCTCTTCCAAGCAACCAAGGAGCCACCTGCACTGCCCACCAAGTCTAAGGTGCAAAAGTCAAAGACGTTGCAGCCCATCGAACCCCAAAGTCGCTCAAGTCTCCCATAGATCTTCGTATCTTGAAGAAACACAACATCACATCCCCGTCTATTTATCAGAGAGCCAATCGACCTCGGCTTCTCCGGTCCACGAGTCCCCCGACATTCCAACTCAGAATCTTTATTGACGAATCTTTGGAATTCCCATTGCAGGAACTACACACGCTAGCCGGGCAACGATCCTACAAATCTCAATCTAGCCTCTCCCCCTTCGACCAAGTCCTTATTGGAGCTCTTGAACCAGGCATGCTTCTTCTTTGTCTTCGTATTGTATCTCTTCACTTTCCTCCCGTGAAGAGTTCCAAACATAGAGGAACTTGAAAGGTTTGGGGCTTATATCACCGCCATCCCATCAGTCAGAGGGGTGGACGACTTCTGTGGTGTTCTTCCGGGTTTATTCCCCATAGGTTGTTACAACTCAAAGGAATTATGTTCCTTCTCCTTTTCAAAGATAACACACAACTATGGCCTATATGTGAATCTCAATTCTTCAAAATGAAGTACTTCTTCAACTTCAACAGGAACCATGAGCTTCTCCATATTCAACTCTACGCCAGAAGGGTCTAGAGCATTAAGCTGTTTTTGGAAGGGAGTCAAAGGAACCTGCTGCAGGTGCTGATTCTGCTGTAGACAAGCCCCCATATTTTTGGTGCTTCTGTTGACTATCCCAAGGGAATGTTGCTGCTCCATTTCTTTATGTTTATGCAGCTCAGGAGGCATATCATATTTCTCCTTGACATGAGCCTAGACCTTCGTAGCACCATGCACTTTATTTTTCTGCATCTTAGAGAACTTACACTAAAGATTTCCCCATCAAGCAACAAACTGAACAAAATTTTGAATTTTTTTAAAGATGACTTATTTGCTTGGTAACCCTTTTTCTGATTTTTTTCAAAAAGAAACTTAATTTATGATGCTCAATGTTCTATTTAAATTTGTTGAGATATTAAATATCTTTATTATTGTTTTCTTATTTTATATTTCTTTTGTCTTCTTGTAGTTTTCCCAATAGGTTCCTCTCATTAATTAAATTGATTATTTTCCCTCTACATGGTATCGGAGCGACGGTCCTAGACCGGAGTTCCTGTATCCCACCCTAACCCTACCAGTCCCCCCACCCTGCGCCACGACCTCCACCGCACCGCCTCTCCAGGTCGCCACCGGTGCTCCGGGCCACGGGCAACAGCCCACCACCCCTCCCCAGGCCACCTCCAGGAAGCAGCCGGCTGCCCATGCCAGCACAGAGGCTGTCCCTGATCGTCCCCCCCAAGCCCTCCTAGGTCGCCGTTGACCATATAGTGCGCCTCTGTGCCCCTCTGCGGCTCGATCTACAGTCTGATTAGGTCTGATTTTGACCGAAAAACGTGATTTCAGTGCTACAAATCGCGTTTTCCGACCCTAGAGAACAGTATGAGGATGGTTGTATGAGTCTACACGTACAACCAATCCTCTGTATGATCGTGTAGACTCGTTCATATCGGTCTAACCCCTGGTTGAGTTCTGTTGTTCGACTGATTTTCCATCATGTCAAAGAACAAGGGTGATATTTTTTCGTCCGGAGCCTTCAAGGGGCCAGCTTCCATTGCTAAGATGGATGACACCAACTATGAGTTGTGGTCCATGCAGTTTCTCATCCTCACGCAGTGCAACAACAAGGAGCACATCCTGACAGAACCAGGGCCAACAGATAAGACTATAGCAAATGCTTCTTAGAAGCAAGATGACGCGTATGCATGTGTTTGGCTTTGTGAGACCCTCACCATGGATATAGCCAACAATACTCTGAATCATCCCACCGCCAAGGCGATGTGGGACATTTTAGCATCCACCTATGCACAAACGAAGAATGAGGCAAAAATTCTTCAATTACAGTTCGATATCTACAAGGCCAAGCAGAATGATCGTCCTCTACACGTGTACTACTCTTCGCTCTGTGGCATATTCGAGAAGCTCCATAGCTACATGCCTATTATGACATCTATTGAGTAGTAGAAGACGTATAGGAACTCCACAATGGTTGGAGTCTTCATGGTTGGACTTCATACAGAGTATGACGATGCACGTACTCAGCTGCTTACCGGAGCTACCATACCTCTCATAGAGGAGGCCTATAGTCGTCTCAATCGGATTATCATTCCTTCTAGGTCCACTTCTCTGTCCTCTTCAGCGATGGTCGTTTCTCATGGTCGAGGAGGGACGATCCAGTTTAGAAGACGCACTTCTCTTGCTAGATGTAGGGGGCGCCAATCTAGCCCTTGCACTTATTGTTGTAGGCATGGATATGCAGAGGATACATGCTACCAGAAGCATGGGCATCCGGCTTCTTGTCGTGTAGCAGAACATATTGAGCCTTTAGAGACTCCAACTTCCCAGGTTGATCCCCGCCTGGATGATATTGTCTCTCCTATTCGAGAGATCATGGCTCCTACTGTTGACACCACCACTACAGATATTGCAGCTGCAGCTAGAGCCTCTTCGAGCTCCTCAGGTATCGCCTATACTTTTACTAGTAGTACTAGTGCAGACATGACCGAATGGATTATGGACTCTGGTGATTCCCATGACCTGTGTGGAGACAGAGCACAACTGAGGTTCCACAGGACTATACCACCCGGCAGACGGGTTGACATTGCTAATTGTTAGAGCATTCGTTGTATGCGCCCATTGTGTTGTAGCAGAGTAAATGGATCCTGAGGAGATACATTTACCCCATCCAGTGTTTAGTCCCACATTGTCCAGTGGTGGGACTTGGAGGCTCTGTGGAAGCTATATAAGGAGCCCCAGGCCTCCTGTATCAGTTGAGAAAAGCAATAAACAAACACGCCCCATTGAGGGCTTCTCCCGTGGTTTCATCCCGCTCCTCACGGAGTAGGGTTCCGCGTACAATCATGGTGTTGCCATGTTTATGTTTCTTGTTCTATTGCTCTGTTTATCATTATCGCTTCCGCTTCCGATTTTCTAACATGGTATCAGAGCGGGTCAATTCTCGAGGCGTTTTGTGTTCGTTATTCTTATTGAGATTCGGTTCAGTTTTCCAATTATTCGATTAACGTTGGAGGATTATTATTTCGAGTATAAAGTTCCAGATCTCTCAATCCTCAGATGGTCTGGACATTCTGCTAGCCAATGATAGGGTTTCGTTTCTGAAACCCTAGTAGATACGATGTCCAGATGCCGCCGATTGAACCATGCCCTTCTAGCGGAAGCGCGCCCCCGGCGCAACCCATATCTCCCAGCAGACGGCGAGCCCTCTGGCAGAGCCTCCTTTCGAATCCAAGGTGGCGTCGATCATCATCGCCTGACGGAGCCCCGTAGGCGTTTCTGCGCCCAGATCGCCGCCCAGACCACCGGTGCTTCCCCTTCCATGCGCAGGCGGCGCGTGAGGCCTCCCCTTCAACAGGATATGTCGCATCGTGCATGCTCACAACGACGCGTGCATCTCCTTACGCGTGCGAACCCCCAGGCAGCAGGCGCAATCCCCAGGTGGCGCAGTCGTGCACTCCTTCTCGCGCTGCAAAGGCAAATCCCGCTGGCGGCAACCCTTGACCCCAGGCGCCGCAACTCCAGCCGCTCCAACTCCCAGGTCGCAATACTCGCCAGTCCACCTTCCTCGTTCCCAATGGCGGCTTGGGGGCAATTCTCCTGGCGGCCTACTCTTCGTGCACAAGGGCAGTGAGGCCCTCATCTACCGGCGGGACGCAAACAACCAATCGCGCAGGCGCAGCCCCACGCTCCAAGCGGCGCCGCCCATACGCGCGGTTCCTCTCCCCACCACTACTGCGTGGTTCATCTCTACACGATGGTGAGCAACCCCTCCTGGCAAGATATCCTCTTCAAGCGCATGCCCCAACCGCGTCTCCTGTTCCGATTCCTTCTAGCAGCGGCATATTTCCAGCAGCGGCAGCCTATACGTGGGGCGGCGTTGTTTCATTGCGAGAGGGTTCCACGATGGAACCCTAAATAAGGGCACGGTTTTTTATTTAAAAAAAATAATATTGAAGTGTTGTTGTAGTGCGGCTTAGTGGGGCCGTGTGTTTAAGGAGAAAAAAAGGGGGCAATGGAGCGGCTCCTTGGGCGGCCCAAATGGTTTATAAAAAAGGAGGTAACAGAGAAGTTGTGCATAAAAAAAGAGAGGGAGGGGGTGCTTTTATTGTAAAACCCAAGGGGCTGGTTAAAAAAAGAGAGAGAGGGCTGCAATATTTATGGTGCCCATGTGGGCCACGTTTGTTCTTTTTAAAAGGAGTGTTTAAAAAAAGGCGCGTACATCTCAAAAAGCCGTACGCAAATATTTTGCAAAAAAAATGAAAGAAAAGCCGTAAAAAAACGGTTGAAACGGCTTTAAAAAAATGTGTTTTCAAAACAAAAAGAACGGTTTTACAAAAAATGAAAAGCCGCAAGTATGTTTTGTTTTCCCTTTTATCTTGTCTTCTCCCAACTTGGTCGATGTCCATGTTTTCCGACAAGTATGGGAGAAAGTGGGAGTATATATGTAGAGTCACAGGTCTTGTATTCCAGATCCATATTTCAGATGCCAGTCTCCAGACCAGCCAGATGATTAGACTCTACAGTTCAGTTTCAGACTCGACGATTGATCCCGAGTCCTCAGTTTTCAGACATGCACGAGTTTGCGGTCATTTTCAGATGAGCATATGTTGCCATCATTGTCAGAGGTCCCCATCATTCTTCTTGTTGTCAGGCCAGAGTTTTCATGTGAGCCATAGGGACTCCAGAGCAGAGGACCATTCCCTATGCCATTGAGGGCAAGGGTTTTCATGTGGTATCATAGGTACACCAGAGCAGTGCACCATTCTCTAAGCCAGATGGGAGAGACCCAGTTCTCTGACGAGGAGACTTCAGGCGCAGTTTCAGATCAGTTGACTCACACTCCAGCCCGTTCGTCCTCATCACCTGCACGGCATGAGAAGCAACGTCCTCGACTGCAGCAATGTGCGTGTTGGGTTGATATTGTCCGTAGTGTCTTGTAGCGTTGAGTTGAGTTCATTTTTCTGTTTGTCCAAGCTGAGCATTGCATGATCCAGCTTGAGGGGGAGTGTTGGAGCATTCGTTATATGCGCCATTGTGTTGTAGAAGGGTAAATGGATCCTGGAGGAGATCCATTTACTGCATCCAGTGTTTAGTCCCACATTGTCCAGTGGTGGGACTTGGAGGCTCTGTGGAGGCTATATAAGGAGCCCAAGGCCTCCTGTATCAGATGAGAAAAGCAATAGACAAACACGCCCCATTGAGGGTTTCTCCCGTGGTTTCATCCCGCTCCTCACGGAGTAGGGTTCCACGTAAAATAATGGTGTTCCCATGTTTATGTTTCTTGTTCTATTGCTCTGTTTATCATTATCGCTTCCGCTTTCGATTTTCTAACACTAATGACGACCACTTACCCATTCCAGGACAGGGGGAGGTGCATTTGACGTCGTCCATGCACCTTCAGAATGTTTAATATACTCCTGACTTAGATAAATTTACTTTTTATTATTCATATTACTAAAGATCTGCATTGTCGTGCCATTGTTTACCATTTGTCTCTTGTGTTTCAGGACATACTCACGGGGAGGGCGATTGGATTTGGCCATGACCAGCGGGGGCTCTACAGACTGGTCCAACCTCCTCAAGCTGGCGTTTCTACTATACCTACTGGACCAGTCTCAACATATATGTGGCACCTTTGTTTTGGCCACCTTCCTCACCAGAAGTTGTGTCATGTTCTCCCTCAGATTTCTACGAGATGCTCCTTTCAGTGTGAGGCATGTTAGCTTGGAAAGCATCATCGTTCCTCTTTTCCATCCCGTCAGAGTAGGAGCAGTTCTCAGTTATTTGAGCTCCTTCATTTAGACATTTGGGATCTGAGTCGTGTTCCTGACCACCAGGGACACCATTTTTATCTAGTTGTGGTCGATGATTTTTCTAGACTTTCCTGAATCTTTTTATTGAAAAATAAGTCTGTGGCTGGATATGTGATCAAATATTTTATTAATGAGATAAAGAATATTTTTTCTGCCAATGTGAAATATCTTCGCTTTGATAATGCCTTAGAATTCTGCACCTTATAGTTTTCTGAGTTTCTTAAATCTCTTGGCATCGTTCACCAGACCTCACGTGCCTATACTTCCCAGCAGAATGGTGTTGCCGAGCGCAAACATCTTCACTTATTTAATGTGACCAGAACCTTGTTGATATAGAGTTGTGCTCCTCACGCTTACTAGGGCGATGTTGTCCTTACTGCATACTATTTGGTGAACCGCATGCTCTCGTCTGTGTAGGGAGAGAAGATTCCTTTCTAGATTGTGTTTCCGAGAAGGATCTTTTCTCCCTTACACCTCGTGTGTTCAGATCGGTTGCTTTTGTTCATGATGTCTCTTCAGGTCGTGACAAGTTCTCTCCTATAGTTGTCAAGTGTGTGTTTGTTGGCTATCTCGTACCCATAAGGGGGTACCGTTGCTTTAATTCGCTAAGGCGAAAATACTTTGTCGGTGCTGACATTACTTTCTTTGAGTCTATTATGGATTTTTCTCCTACAGATGACAAACTATCCACATCTGAATCTGACGATGAGATCTACATACCTCTACCTCCTACTGTCGTTCCTTCACCTCCTTCTACTCCTGCTCTACCATCACCTCCTCAGCCAACACCAACACCACCTACACCTACTCCTGCCATTACACCTGCTTATGTGGCTCCACCTTTTACTGTGACTCAATTTTTGCCATGTGTTTTTACTCGCATGTCTCACTCGGCTCCCCCATCTCACAGATCTTGTGCGTCATCCAGCAAGCCTCAAGTTTGTATGAGCATATTGTTTCTATTGATGACACTACTGAGTTGTCTGTGCAGCAGGATTCCATACAGGATGAGCATATGTCCTCTCAAGAGAGCAACTCACAGGTTACAGACATGGAAGATGATCTTGATATGTTGATTGCTCTACGTAAGCCGAAACGTAAGTGTGCTACTTATCCTCTTGCAACCCAGGTTTCCTTGAGCATGTTGTCAGAGGATTTCAGGAATCTCCTTGAGTAGGTTGGACATGCGAGCCCACAACGAGCCATTTTGCAATAAATGTTATTGCAAATATCATTCTCTGATCTGAAATGAAGAATAATTGATTTGCATATTAGGTCCCTTAGTAAAATTAGGGTGTAACATCCCAATCTGAATAAATTGAAGCTCCTGTCAAGAAGAGGTTGCCGCATGCAAGTTTGGATCTCCAAATTGGAGATATATGAAGGTACAAATCCCTCTCCTCTTTGCTCTCATTAAAGTCAATGTTGAAGTTTCTAATTCAGTTTTTTTCCTTTTTATGTTGCTGTCCATCATGTATTTTAGCTATTGTTGTATGTTAGATAAAGCCACAAATATCCTCCAAACTTAGAGTATCAAAGGTACAATCTTTCTCTCTCCTCTTGCTGCCTTCCATGCATGACTTAGCCTTAAATTTTTTATTACAAAAGTCATCTAGGTATCTAGGGTTGGGACATAAAAACCTCCTACTTGATATTATCTTATAAGAAAGTATTGGTCATATCAAACTCACAAATAAGCCAACTTTTGGTGCACCTAGACTCCATACTGGTTACTAGAGAAAAGGCTTTGATGTAATCAACTCCATACGTATAAGAGGATTCTTTTACTGAAAGCCCCTTTTTAAGCCAATCAACCTTACCATCAAGTGTATGCTCTATAAGAAATAACCATCGATAGGAAACAAGACCGACATTCAAAATAAAGGGCATCAGATTAGAGGATCATTCTTCTTATCATTCATGATCTGACTTCAGTTAGAGTTTTGTAATATATAAAAATAATCTTAGAATTAATACAGTTAATAGTACATCAATAGATTGCATTCGGGATCAGATAAGTCATTACTAGTAATAATTAGAGATAGAATGGTGAACGCATGATCTCACCCCTTCACATAGGGAAATCAACTGAGGTAAAGAAGCATCTTGAGCAGTTTTTGATGAAGGGCGATTTGGATTGTTCATGAACCTACAAGTCAAGAGGAATAGGGAAAAGTATGGATTCTGTCTGTTTAATGTAAATACTTTGATATGAAGCGGATGCGGCATCTTCAAGGGAGTATCATGAACTAGATGAATAAGAAGAGTATGGGCAACATCAGGAAGGTATTTTACTTATGCAATGTAGAGCAACCTATTGTAGCGACATAACCAAGTGAGCAAGAAGCAAATGAATTCTTGTTAAACCATAAAATCATGACTAATTAATCGGAAACAGTATAGGAAAATTAAATAGGTTAAATAACAACAAATTTTCCCTGTCTTTGTTGCAAAATGGAATGCGCTTATTAATCATTACTATTGTTCATGAATTATGATTATACCGCACTATTGAAAGTTCACATTCCCACCACCTGTAGAAATCATAGTCACTTTTATCTACACCATTGTAACTTTGTGTAAACTAGATCGGGGGAGTGATACCTTCTGAACAGATTTTTAGATAGAAGTTCGAAATTAGATGCATATGTCCATTGGGTACAATCGCTCGAAATCAAAATCTACTGAGGATTGTCCAATTAGTGAAACTCTTGCTTCACATATGAACATTGTAAGCCTTGCAACATATGACCCTGCCGCCACACTTTTTATAAAAGACTATGGATGGTCTTATTATGATCGACTTTTATCTACCTATGAGACACTGCTCGAATAAGAGTGCTTAATCATCATAGGCAATCTCCTTGATGCAACTGGTTAATTTCCAGTGTACGAACATTGACCGGATTTAATATCTTACTTATATATGAGCAAATATGATGATCTTTTGAGAATTGATTCTAACCTTCATAATGGCTTCCTTTTGGAACAGTAATAGAGCAATAACAACAATTCACAAAGAGAGTAAAAGCAACATATAAAAGTATGTGAACATGTGTAGCTAAATAGGTTCACTAGGATGAAAATTTATTCCAAGAACCAGTACAAATGATACGAATGCCGTGAAATTTGATGTGAGTGTCGGAGAAAATAATGTCAATTTCTAATATATCACTAAATTTCCTCTCGCAGAGACAATGTGTCTGATTGATAATCCAGTATTGATCAAATGCAAATATATAAACTAATCTACGTAAAGATCTTGAGCATGACATTTAGATAATCCGTTGAACTGAGATGTAGAATTCAACTGTAATGAGTTACAGCTTTGTCCATATACTTATAAAAAAACCCTGTAAATATTACCTCCAATGAATATCTAATGATCTCAAAAATCTAGAGATGATAAACTATGACCACAAAGGCTGATCATCTTTATAAATTAATTCTTTAATCATATTCTACTGACTATAAATCATTATTGACTGAATTATTGACAAAAGACCTAGATCTATACAGTCAACCACAACAGAGATTGAGAAAGGTTGAGGAATCAAGTCAGTGTGGTGATTCAACAATGACTGATAATTATGAATGCCAGTCATGGTGAACTTTACGCCTGACTGTGCGAGGATGATGTGACCCTCACCTGGGCGGGAGATTAGGAAGCCTAGTTAGGGCAGCGACCGCTTAGTGCGCGGGTCTCGGATCCCAGTCTTTTCTCGATTTTTTGCGAGCGCTCGTAATTTTTACGCCTATCTAGGATCCACAGGTTTTCTTTTAAAGACCAGTTCCGCTAACCCTTGTTCTTTAGGGTACCTAGGCTGGAGGACCCTCGGTTTTGATTTTTCGAGCTCGTTTGCCGTACCGGGGTCGGTTTTCTAGAATGACTTTTCCGGAAAGTCTCTCTCACCCGTCTCAGTGGCGTGGTTTTGGAGTAGACCTATACCTCTACTGGACCGCACTTCCACTTAGAGGGCGAGACAGAAGGGTATCTTAAGAGACTACCTCACCGCTTGAGTTTTGTTTACCGTTCCGTCAATAGGTTTGGCGATGGCTACATCTAAATCCTCTATGGATACATCTAAATCAGTTATAGTTGAATTTGGAGAAATTACAATTGAGCTTGGAATGAGTCATAGATAAGTTGGGCTAGAGTTGAGATGAATTACAGTTGAGTTTGTTACAGTAAAGCTTGATTTCAGTTGAGTTGAGTACAGTTTAGTTTGGTTATAGTTGAGCTCGGTTTCAATTGAACTAGTTATTATTCCGCCAGTAGTCCTGGCAATGAGAAAAGACCATATTATGAAAATGATCACTATCAGACTACGAGTTACTGCCATGATTGTTAGACATAGCTAGTGGACGTGTTGGGAACTTAGTTAGGATGCATTTTACTCCACCGCATGCCTGCAGAGGCACCCCAACCCTAAAATTTCCTTACTGCCTTAAAGTCATCGTGTGAGGTCTTACCCAGACCAAGACCACAGACTATCCACTAAGCTTGAGAAATTCAACAAGAAAAGAATCAAAACACTAGACCCATCATATACACTTACTAATATCCATCCACATAATTCATAAACATCGGAAAGAGATCTGGATCACCACGATCATAATAAATATATAATGAATCAAAGAATTAATAAATCTTTGAGACTTGAAAAGGGATAAGGAAGACTAGATATCATAAACGGTTGTATATGATTTGGCAAAGATAACGATTAGATAAGAGACTCATCATCCATATTATTAAGATCCATCAAACACGATTAATAAAAAAATGATTGCTTAAATATGGATCATATAATCTATATATAAAGTGTTAAAGTTGAGTAATTGGGCTAGGATGAGTAAGTCTGGTGATTCATATACCAAACAACTTGAAAATATGTTTCAATGCAAGTAGCTCTAAATTTTAATTGCCAAGCCCTTATTACTTGCTTTCTATTGGAGCCACTAAATTTCAGACATTGTTAATTAATTAGATTTACTCAACATTTGTTGATGTTATGTTCTTCCTAATGCATTGATTGAAGGAAAAACACCAGCATTGTGGTATTAGGAGAGCTGAACGTAAGTTTCCGCAGTAAAACATATCAGGTATGCATGTTATAATTTTTGTTTAAGATATTATAAATGCTTTTCTTTCACTTCTGCTACAATTTGGGATGCATGTACATCATACTACTTTTGTTACATGTAAAATGCTATGGAAATTTATGCAATATATTGGTGACATATTGTAGTTCTGTGGCTTATTAGTTAGATGTGAATGTCATTCGAAAACTTAATGCAAAATTTTTTTCCTGAATTTCAATAACCTAATGTGATTCCTAACGAACATGAAACTACGAATGTTATGTAAACGAGTATTCCGGATCCGCAGGAGCGGGCATCACATAGGGTTATGTACCATGGCCATCGTGATTATCATACAGTTGTTGATTCAATTGTTGAATCATAGAGGCTGGCGCTAAGATGAATATTTAAAGAGTTAGATTGAGGACTCACCAAGCACTGTCAAATGATTATTAAGAGAGAATCTCCAGTCTGAAAAGCAAATGACAATCTTTTCTCTAAAGATCGATATCTAACCGACCTCTTGATGCAGGTCCTCTGTATAGGAATAGAGATTCAGAAGTAATAGATAAGCTAGGTCAAAGAGTTGACTTAACAAGATCGAGATAACCAAAGACCTTTGTCGCATGCTGTCACGATATAGGCAGGCATCCTCTAATCGGAGACAGATGTGTTACTATATGTTTGAGTATGTACATTTGGCAGATCAATAGGTTGATGGCCTAATTAAGTCTATTTAAGGGCATATGAGTAATATGATCTCTCAAAGAGATCATACAGATTCATTTCCGAACCAGAAGACATGAGCTCACTCATGAGATATTGGGAATCAAATTCCGTGGACGGTCGTCTCGCTTTGAAATCTTGATTGAATTTGTAGGTTCGATATATGCTTTTGGAAAGTATATGATCAATACCTAGGTATGATATATGCTTTTGAAAAGTATATAATCGATACCGACTCCCAATGATTAAATGAGAAACTTAATGATAAAACCCTGAAGGAGATAGTCTAAATAGATCTAAAACTTCGGGTTTATTCTAGGTCTTCATGTATGAAGGATGTCATGTACAGATATTAGGAATACATGGGGGTGATGTGATCATAAATGATTGTATAACCATGACGCTTCCATTCCTAAGGAGTGATGAAACGGGTTTGAATTTTAGTGACTCCTCTCAGTAGAGAAGTAATCTGATCCTGGTCCAAATGTTGGACAGTGATCTGAATGTAATTCAGATGCAATGAAAAGATTAGATTTACCGTTTTGATTTAATTAATCATCTATGAGAGGTCCGCAAGATCTGGATTTGAGATGTGATCTCAATATCCAAGTCAATATACGTGGAACGTATAATCGCCATGTCCTTATATCCAAGTATCCGCAGAGAAAACGCATTATCCTTGAAAGAGTTCAAGGATAATTTCACTGTTGATATATGTTAAAAAAAGAAAGCGGAAGCAGAATCAAAAATAAAGATACAGAAATTGAAGAACACAAGAATTTTTACGTGGAACCCTACTCCTTAAGGAGCGGGATGAAACCACGGGAGAAGGCCTCAAAGGACCAGGTTATGCATTGCGCTTTCTCATCTGACTACAAGGGTGCGGGCTCTATATATAGCACCCATGGAGTCTCCGCATCTCCAAACTGGTAGATGTGGGACTAAACTTTGGATGGGGTAAATGGATCCTGGAGAGATCCATTTACCCATCTCCCATACATGTGACGCATATAACGAATACTCCAACACTCCCCCTCTCATAAAGAAACTCAACTCACAATAAATGACACTACAGACAATATCAACTCAACGCGTACAACTGTCGGCTACTGTCGAGGATGTTGCTTCTCATGACGTACATGCGAGGAGGACGAACGGGTTGGAATGTGAGTCTGCTAGATCTCCTCGTCGGAGAGCATGTGCTCTGTACTGCGCCTGTCAGAGTCACAGCAACTGAAATGAGTCTCCTCGTCGAAGTACGCTGGTCCACCACAACATGTGGACAACTGCTTCATCTCTGAAAAGGGTCGAACTGAAAGGATTATTGAAGTGCAATCCTCGTCGGAGACCACGGTCGTTGGAGAATGGAGTTTGAAAGTCTCCTCGTCGGAAAACTGGGTCTCTCCCATCTGGCTCAGAGAATGGTACTCTATTCTGGAGTCCATATGAAACCACATGAAAACCCTTGCCCACATGGCATAGGGATTGGTCCTCTACTCTGGAGTCCCTATGGCTCACATGAAAACTCTGGCCGAAACAACAAGAAAGATGGGGACCACGACAAAAGATGGCATACATGTGCACATCTGAATGAAGACCGCATACATGTGCGAGTCTGAAATTGAAGACTCGGAAATATATGATATCGAGTCTGAACAATTGTAGAGTCTAAAATCTGAATGGTCTGAAATCTGCATCTGGAGAATCTAAATACACATGTGACTCTACATATACTCCCCCTTTCTCCCATACTGGTCGGAATGATAATCGTCGACCAAGTTGGGAGAAGACAATAAAATGGGGGTAAACAAAATCAAATGAGCTGACTTCAAAATTTTTTCCAGCTTTAAATCATTATTTTCCCCTAGCTATTTCACTAGTTTGTATAGCCGTAACACATTTTAAAAAAATCAATTTTTAAGCTATTGAATTTCTTTTACGGTTTTTCAATTTTCTTTCCGCTTTTTTAATTTTTTTTGGAATAGCGTACAGCTTTTCTTTTGTACGCGCCTTTTTTCCCTTTTTTATTAAAAAAAATACATTTTTATTCAACGTCCAACATTGGGCCCAAAGATATTGCTGTGGTTTTTTATGTAATGATCTGAGCACGACCCACTTGGGTCTAAACAAAATAACCCTCCCCCTCCCTTTTTTAAACTTGTGGTGGGCCCCTCAATTTTCTAGGCCTTTTTCAGTAGCTGATGCCCACTTGGGCTTTTCAATAACATTTTTTTAATAAAGGGCGATCGACCCTTTTATTTCATTTGCCGCTAGGGTTGGCAAACCCTATCTTTCGATGGAGATTCGCATCGCCCCAGACCTGAAGGCCCACCATGGAACCTCCGATGGCGTTGTCTGTTGTCGTTGCCGACGAGTCGGGAGGAGGAGCGTGTGGAGGGAGTGTCGCCGATCTGGAAGGTGCCGCCTAGGCACGGCAAGGGGTTGCTCGCCTCACGCCTGGGCTGCGCCGCCAGTTCTGTTGTGGGGCACCGACTGGATTTGCTAGAGAGGTGTGTGGCGTCGTGTTTCCTGCCGCCGCCGCTTGGGGATTGCCCGACGCCCAGATGGGCTCTATCTGCTGTAGTTATGGAGGGAGGAGCGCCTCCCGGAGGATGCTTGACAAGGAGGGGGACATCGAGAGTTCCTGAAGATTGGCCGAAGAGATGGAGGTAACGCCGAATTGGGACTCGCCGAACTGGAGGTCACAAGAAAGCAGGAGAGAAGCGACTAGGGTTCGCCGAACTGGATTGGATTGCGCTGGAGTTCTTACGCGCGAGGGATCATGCCTAGGGCTCTGCCAAGGAAGGATGTGCGGCTGAAGATGCGCAGCCTGGAGAGCGGATCTTTACGAATAATCAAGGGTTTCAGAAAACCCTGGAACAGAAACTTCTTCTTTGATCAACAATAATCTTCAATAAAATAATCTTCAGGAATAAATAATTATCGAATCTCGAATAAATTAAGAGCACGAAATCCTCGAGAATCAAACCCGCTCTGGTACCATGTTAGAAAATAGGAAGCGGAATCGGAATCAAAAATAAAGATAATGAAATTGAAGAACACACGAATTTTTACGTGGAACCCTGCTCCCTAAGGAGCGGGATGAAACCGTAGAAGAAGACCTCAAAGGGACAGGTTATGCATTGCACTTTCTCATCTGACTACAGGGGTGAGGGGCTCTGTATATAGCACCTACGGAGTCTCCACATCTCCAAACTGGTAGATGTGGGACTAAACTTTGGATGGGGTAAATGGATATTGGAGAGATCCATTTACCCATCTCTCATACATGTGACGCATATAACGAATACTCCAACACTCCCCCTCAAGCTCGAGCATGCAATGCTCGGCTTGGACAAACATAAAGAAACTCAACTCACAATACATAACACTACAGACAATATCAATTCAACACACACAACTTTCGGCTGCTGTCGAGGACATTGCTTCTCATGACATGCATGCGAGGAGGACGAACGAGCTGGATTGTGAGTCTGCTGGATCTCCTCATCGGAGAGCATGTGCTTTGTACTGCGCCTGTAAGAGTCGATGCAACTGAAATGAGTCTCCTCGTCGGAGTACGCTGGCCTGCCACAATATGTGGACAACTGCTCCAACTCTTTAAAGGGCCGAACTGAAAGGGTCATGGAAGTACAATCCTCATCAGAGTCCACGGTCGCTGGAGAATGGAGTCTGAAAGTCTCCTCGTCAGAGAACTGGATCTCTCTCATCTGGCTCAGAGAATGGTACTCTACTCTGGAGTCCCTATGGATACCATATGAAAACCCTTGGTCACATGGCATAGGGATTGGTCCTCTACTCTGGAGTCCCTACGGCTCCCATGGAAACTCTGGCCGAAACAACAAGAAAGATGGGGACCACGACAAAAGATGGCATACATGTGCACATCTGAATGAAGACTGCATACATGTACGAGTCTGAAACCGAAGACTCGGAAATATCTGATGTCGAGTCTGAACATCTGTAGAGTCTGTAATCCGAATGGTCTGAAATTTGCATCTGGAGAATCTGAATACACATGTGACTCTACATATACTCCCCCTTTCTCTCATACTGGTCGGAATGATAATCGTCGACCAAGTTGGGTGAAGACAATAAAATGGTGGTAAACAAAATTAAATGAGTCGTAACACCTTTTAAAAAAACAATTTTTTAAGCCATTCAATTTTTTTTACGACTTTTCAATTTTCTTTCCAGTACCCACTTAATGGTCTAGTGGTAGTACAGTGTGTCTACCACACAAAAGACTAGGGTTCAAATCCCACGCTTGCAGGGGTTGCGTTAGATAGTCGACAGTCAGCGTAACAAATAGTCGAATCTTTCAACATGGATTTGAGCAAGAATCCATGTAGCCGACCCTACATATAGTGGAAGAAGGCTTAGTACTTCAATTTTCTTTCTCTTTTTTTAATTTTTTTGGAATTGTGTACGGCTTTTCTTTTGTACGCGCCTTTTTTTCTCTTATTTTTTTCAAAAAAAATACAAATTTCTTCTACTGTGGAGATATTTATATAGTCTATGTACCGTTTCTATTAACTTTATTTTGTTTTTTCCATCTTATGTAATTTACCCATAGGCCTTCTCTATATAAGAGAGCCTAGACTTCTTTGGAATAATAACGTATCATTTTCTCCCAACATGGTATCAGAGCCAAAACCCTAGTCCACCTCCCCCGCCGCCCCCCACCCTCTCTCTTTCTCTCGCCGGCTCCTCTCTCCCGCCGCCGGCCTCTCCACCACCCTCCCGCCGCCAGCCCCCCTCCCGTCGACTCCTCTCTCCTGCCGCTACCACCCTCCCGCAGCCCCCCCTCCCACCGCTGGCACCTCTCCACCACCGGTTGTCTCCCGCTGTCGGCCTTATTATATCTATGGGTTTGAGTGCATAGGTCCACATATGCACTAAAATCCTCTGGCGTTTATGTAGACATTTGTCCCTTGGTCTACAAACCATAGTTCTATATCTCCGGCAATATGTCAAAAAACAAGATCGATATGCCCTCCATAGGCGCTTTCAAAGGTCCATCGCTAATCGTCAAGATGGATGGGACGAACTACGAGCTCTGGGTGATGCAGTTCATGAGTCTCATGAAGTCGAACGATAAGAAGCACATTCTTACCGAAGATGAGGCGACAGAGAAGACTGGGGTTTATGCCTCCTGGGAGGCCGATGATTCATACACCAAAGTCTGGCTTTCAGGCACGTTGTCGATGGAGATTGCCAATGATGTTCTCCATCAGCCCACTGCTAAGGCAATGTGGGATATACTTGCAGCAACATATTCGCAGGTGCGAAATGAGACCAAGATTTTTCAGCTTCAACATGACATATTTACAGTCAAGCAGAATGAACGGCCCCTTCACACCTTATATACATCCTTGCGAGGGATGTTTGAGAAGCTCTACGGCATCATTCCTCTTACGGAGACTCCAGAGCAGTAGAAGATCTTTCAGAATGCTACCATGGTGGAGGTCCTACTTGCGGCACTTGACCCTGCATATGACGCTGCTCGCTCGCAGATTCTTGCAAATGCTACCATTCCTCCTATGGAAGAAGTTTAACGCAGACTCGGCCGCATTACAATCTCGTCCAATGCTTCTACTCAGCCTCCTTCGGCGATGGCTACCCCCAGAGGCAGAGGAGGCTCCTCTTCATTCCGTGGTCGTGGTCCTCGTGGTAGAGGTAGTCATTTTCATCAGCCGTGCACCTTTTGTCATCGGCCAGGTCACGCGGAGGACACATGCTATTCTAAGGATGGTTTTCCGGCCTCGGCACGTGTAGCCGAGCATGTTACATCTCCATTCAACATCTGCTTCAGATCAGAGGTTCGAGGAGCTCGTTGCTAGATTGCGTGACATTATGCCCTCTGCCCTTACAGAATCTCCAGGAGGCACCTCGGATATTGCTGCTTCAGCCTCTGCCAGTACATCTGTCACTGCTAGCACCTCAGGTAGTGCTTATGCTTTTACCTCATGCTATGGGTCTGACGTATCAGATTGGATTTTGGATTCCGACGCGATACATCATCTCTACCGAGACAGAGATAAACATACGTCATTCCACCAGGGCGATCCGTCGTGATAGCGGATGGGACACATTCCCCTATTATTGGACAGGGGGAGATTACTTTATCGTCTTCCATGCGTCTACAGAATGTGTTACATGCTCCTGATTTTTCGATGAATTTACTTTCTATCAGTCAGATTACGAAGGATTTGTATTGTCGCGCTATATTTGACCCATCGTCTCTTATTTCTCAGGAGATTCATACGGGCAGGGTGATTGGCTCTGGCTCTGAGCAGGATGGTCTTTATTGTCTGGTCCGGAACTCCTATGCTTGCGTCTCCTCTCACTCAAGTGGACCAGTCTCTCCTTTTACATGGTATCTATGCTTTGGTCACCTCCCTCTTCAGAAGTTGTGTCGTATCTTGCCTCATATTTCACCAAGTTCTTCCTTTCAGTGTGACGCATGTCAATTAGGAAAGCACCATAGATCTAGCTTCCCTAGTCGTCAGTCTCGGAGCAGTAGCTCCCCTTTTGAGTTATTTCATGTTGACATTTGGGGTCCGAGTCGTGTTCCTGATCATCACGGACACAGGTTTTATCTTGTTGTTTTTGATGATTTTTCTCGACTGTCTTGGGTATTTTTATTGAAGAATAAATCTGGAGCAGGGGATGTGAACAAAAATCTTATAAATAAAGTGCATAATGTTTTTTCCTCTACTATGAAATATGCGTGTACAGATAATGCATTGGAATTTTGTACTCGTTCTCTCTCGCATTTCTTCTCATCTCGTGGCATTACCCATCAGACTACATGTGCTTACACATCTTAATAGAATGGCGTTGCTGAGAGAAAGCATCTTCATCATCTTGATATCACTCGGACTCTACTTATCCAAAGTTGTGCACCCATCTCTTTTTGGGGAGATGCAGTCCTTACAACATGTTGCCTTGTGAATCGTAAGCCATCTTCAATATTAGGTGAGAAAATTCTTCTTACTGTCGTCTTTCCTGATAAGGAATTATTCTCACTTACTCGTATATTTGTTGTTGTTGCCTTCATTCACCAGTTGTCTACGGGACTTGACAAGCTCTCACCTAGGACTGTCAAGTGTGTTTTTATTGGTTACTCTCGGACTCAGAAGGGTTACCGATGTTGAATATACATGTTACTCTACATATACTCTTCCTTTCGCCCATACTGGTCGGAATGATAATCGTCGACCAAGTTGGGAGAAGAAAATAAAATGGGGGTAAGCAAAATCAACTGAGCCAACTTCAATTTTTTTTCGGCTTTAAATCATCATTTTTTCCCGGCTATTTCACTATTTTTTATAGCCGTAACACATTTTAAAAAAAATCAATTTTTTAAGCCATTCAATTTTTTTACAGCTTTTCAATTTTCTTTCCCTTTTTTTAAATTTTCTGGAATTGCATACGGCTTTTCTTGTGTATGCGCATTTTTCTCTCTTTTTTCTTCAAAAAAATACAATTTTTTTCTATGCCCAATATTGGGCCCAAAAATATAGTTGCAGTTTTTTTGTTAATGATCTGAGCACGACCCACATGGGCCTAAACAAAATAACCCTCCCCCTCCCTTTTTTTAAACTTGTGTTGGACCCCTCAATTTTCTGTGCCTTTTTAAGTAGTCGATGCCCACTTGGGCTTTTCAATAACAATTTTTTAATAAAGGGCGATCGGCCCTTTTATTTCATGTACCGCTAGGGTTGGCAAACCCTATCTATCGATGGAGATTCGCACCGCCCGAGACCTGAAGGTCCACCACGGAACCCCTGACGGCGCCGTCTGCTGTCGCCGTCGATGAGTCGGGGAGGAGCGCAGAGGGAGAGCCGCCGATCTGGAGGGCATCTCCTAGGCGCGACGGGGTTGCTCGCCTCGCTCCTGGGCTGCATCGCCTGGAGCGCATGGCGCGGCTTGTCATGGGGCGCCACCTGAATATGCTAGAGAGGTGTGCGGCGTCGTGTTTCTTGCTGTCGCCTGGGGATTGCCCTACGCCCTGATGGGCTCTGTTTGATGTAGTTGTGGAGGGAGGAGCGCCTCCCGGAGGATGCTTGACAGGGGGGTGTGCACCATCGAGACTTCCTGGAGATTGGCTGAAGAGATGAAGGTATCGTCGAACTGGGACTCGCCGAACTGGAGGTTGCGAGCATACAAGAGAGGAGCAACTAGGGCTCGCCAAACTTGATTGGATTGCGTTGGAGTTCTTGCGTGCGAGGGATCACGCCTGGGGCTCTGCCAAGGAAGGATGCGCGGTTGAAGATGCGCGGCCTGGAGAGAGGATTTTCATGAATAAATCTAGGGTTTCAAAAAACCCTGGAATAGAAACTTGGTCTTTGATCAACAATAATCTTTAATAAAATAATCTTCAGGAATAAACAACTATCGAATCTCGACTAAATAAAGAATACGAAATCCTCGAGAATCAAACCCGCTCTGATACCATGTTAAAAAATAGGAAGCGGAATCGAAATCAGAAATAAAAATAAAGAAATTGAAGAACACAAGAATTTTTACGTGGAACGCTACTCCCTAAGGAGCGGGATGAAACCACAGGAGAAGGCCTCAAAGGGCTAGGTTATGCATTGCACTTTCTCATCTGACTACAGGGGTGTGGGGCTCTATATATAGCAACCACAGAGTCTCCACATCTCCAAACTGGTAGACGTGGGACTAAACTTTGGATGGGGTAAATGGATCCTGGAGAGATCCATCTACCCATCTCCCATACATGTGACGCATATAATGAATACTCCAACAATATATGTATCCGGACATTGAGAAAATGGATAATTAAATGTGATTTAATTATCATGAATAATATGAATTTGATTCATATTATAAGGAGAGTTATCTAAGATAATTAATTGAGATTTATTTATCAAAGATATGAATAATGTGAATGTGATTCAAATTATTTGGGCACATGATAATGGAGATCCAAGATGATTAAATGTAATTTAATTATCATGGATATGAATAATGTAGATAACACTATCCAAATTATTCATACATATAATATAAATGTGATTTATAATATATATTAAAGAGACCTATTGTAATTTATATGTGTTGACTAATTATTGATGTGATTTGGATTCACATTGAATAATTAATTGAAAATACAATTTACATTTATTTTGTGTTGTGAGTGTGATTCACAAATTTCCAATGGCATGATTACAATGTTCTCAAGATAATTGAGAATTATTATTGCGAGATAATGTTAGAATGAGAAAATGTATTCTCATTGGAAGGAGATTACCATCCACCAACAAAGGTGGTGGACGGCCACCAACTCCTAATTGGAGTTGGTGGTCGTCCCCCCTTGTTATTGTACGATGATTATCTCCCTCCCAATTATCTCCAAGGATAATTGATTTAATTTGAAATTAATTTATATTGATTATTCAATATATATTTAATTTAATTTAATTATTTGTTGATGTGTTTTTATAGCAAGATCATGGCCATTGAAAGAAACACGAATCAATCTCATCCATTGATTTTGTGTTGTCCATGGATTGAAATCCATGGACTCCCAAAATACTATATAAGAAGATGTATCCCTTGCTCTTCAAGTTACAACATCAATAACATATGCTCTCTCTCTCTCTCTCATTCTCTACACGCCAAGTCTCTCTCTCTCATTGTGGCCGTCCACCATGGAACCCTAGAGAGAGTCGCCATCGTCGTCGTACCATCATTATGATGCCGGATCGTTTGCTCGTCGATCTCTGTATCGTTCGGTGCAGCTCGCTCGTGAAGAAGATGTTGGATCTCGTGTGACGAGATCATGAGATTCGCCGCTTGGATCATCAACATAGATTGTGAGTAGCACACATCTCATCAATGTGTTCGCAAGCGTCTCCTCCGTTGGATCAGACTTGAGACATGAAATCTCTTCATAGAGAGACTCGACTGTAACCACGCTTCAAGAGGTAAATCTAATACTTGTTTGTGGTTTGGATGAAACGATCCAAGAAGTGTTCTTGGATCATATGGTTTCATCGTTTAAAATTTTTTAATTCCGCTGCCCCGAGCAACTAGTATGACTAGTCTCTCCCGATCGCATACGATGTGATCCTCACGCTTCTGTGATGCGCTTAAGGATCTTCCCACATCCTTCAAGATTTACCTTGGCATTATCAGCCGTGGAGATACCATAGACATATCATGAGGCTCTTCTAGACAGTCAGTTGAGGTTAGCCATGGAGGAGGAGATGGTCGTGCTACAATCACGTGGTATGTCGAGTCTTATTTCTGCTCTAGTTGGTGCATACGTTGTGGGATGCAAATGGGTGTTCACTGTGAAACACCATGCGGATGGCAGTGTAGATCGCTATAAAGTGAGACTTGTGGCACGTGGATTCACCAAGACATATGAGGTAAACTATCAGGATACTTTCTCTCTAGTTGCCAGACATTCTACTCTGCGTATTCTACTTTCTGTTGCTGTGACACGAGATTGGCGCCTTTACCAGCTTCGTGTGAAGAATGCCTTCCTCTATGGTAATCTAAAGGAGGAGATCTGTATGCAGCAGCCACCTGGGGTTTGCTGTTGAGGGGGAGTGTCAGAAGGTTTGCAGGCTACACAAGGCTATCTACGGCCTTAAGTAGAGTCTAAGAGCATGGTTCCAAAAGCTCTCGGACTTGATAAAGCAACAGGGGTTTGTGCAATCGGTTGCTGATCACTCCTTGTTTGTGTAGAGGACCCAGAGAGGTACTATTGTCATTCTTGTTTATGTTGATGATATTGTTGTTACAGGGGATGATGAGCAGGGCATTCAGGATGCAAAGGACTTCCTAAGTCAGTAGTTTGTGACCAAGAATCTTGGACATTTACGTTACTTGGACTGGAGTTTGCCAGGAACCAACGATATCTTGTGATGACTCATAGGAAGTACGTTACAGATCTTCTTTCAGAGATAGGCATGACGGATTGCAGACCTGCCATACTCCTATTGACCCGAGCATGAAGCTCTGTGATGATGACACTGAGGAGGTCGACAAGAGTAGGTACAAGGAGCTTGTTGGCAAGCTACTATATGTGATTCCAACATCCTTTACCATGAGAAAAGTGAGTCAGTTTATGGAGCAGCCCAGACAAACACATATGGATGCAATCCATATGACTCTGAGATACATGAAGACTTCACATGGTATGGGACTTCTTTTCAGCAAAGACACATCTCTCTCAATTAAAACATGTGCAGATGCAGATTATGTTGGGTATCCAAAGGATAAAAAGGCTACATCAGGCTTTGCCGTGTTCATAGGGAATTCCCTGGTTTCATGGAAGAGCAAGAAGCAAACTGTGGTTGCCAGATCGAGTGCTGAGTCAGAATATAGGGCCATGGCAAAAGCTAGCATATAAATGATGTGGGTCAGATCTGTTCTTACTGACCTCACTATAGAGGTGCATCTTCCCATGCACCTCCAATGTGACAATCAGGCTGCTCTTTTCAATGCCAACAACCCAGCCTTTTATGAGAGGACCGATCATATAGAGGTTGAATGTCACTACACTCATGACATGATACAGAATGGTCTTATCGCCACTACGCATGTCAACTTTGGAGACCAGACAACATAGGTTCTTACTAAGGCCCTAGCCAGAGAACCTTATCAGAGATGTTGTTCCAAGCTGAGTCTGATCGATATCTACGCTCCAGCTTGAGGGGGGTATTGAGATATTAGTTATCATTATTATTGTTTTCTTGTTATCTATTTCTTTTGTCATCATCTTGTAATTTGCCAATCCTCTCCTATATAAGAGAAATCTAGGGCCTCTCATTAATTAAATTGATTATTTTCCCTCTATAAAATTCAATTAGTTATTTTATTTCATTATAAAAATAAAGAAAATGTACATATGCGTGTAAGTATATAAGAATATATGTATAAAAAAAGTTATAGATATAAAATATCTAAAAAATAGAAAATTGACTAATGCCTGACTAAATCAGACTAGTTGCTCGACTGCCAATTAATACTTAGTCAGTGACCTGGTCCATCGAGTACCAATTACCGACTTTTGCAACCTTGTTTCCTCCACATGCAGGGGCTCCAAATCCCACAGCTAGACTACAGGTCCCAACATTTTCATGGTTGTCACACCATTCACCAGTTTCAGGGTAGGGCCTCTTCACTATACTGCAATTGTAAACGCCCAGGGGCCAGGGTGCAAACTCCTAACAAAGTAATCAGATTCATCATAAAAGGGACCCGAACCAACAAAAAATGAAAGGGGAACATGTCTGAATGGTTGTAATAAGGAAAACACGATAGTCGAGTCTCACTTTGCATCAGAGTGAGCCTCGATTCCTTGATTCGTTGGTACTCGGATCCTCCAAAACCGGTTATATATGACCGCCTCTCTCAAAAGGAAACAAAGCAATGCCCCAATTCCCCACCATAAGAGCTCCAATGGTTTCTCTAATAGATCTTGTAACAGCCGGCCATTGCTCCCCCCTTCTATCATTGGGTTTGAATTTGAATTTCTGATAAATGCACCACCGATCTTGTCGCGATATTCGCTCTCATTGTTGCATAACCACTCACCAATGTTGAATCATCGCTCACCATCGTCGATAGTGACATTGACGAGGCCACAATGCCAGAGTTGGAGGAAGACTCCCTCTCCCTTCTAATGGTTTGTCCACGTACTCTCCAGCCATAAAATCTCCATCCAACTAGTCCCCAGCCTTCAGCGGTGGTGGAGGTTGGATCACATGTGCCAGACATCGAAAGGTCGCACGTCCGACCTCCAGCTTGCATAAAAACTCCTTTGAGACGATTTTAGATCCTAGAAAGGAGATCAATGTCATGTTGACGTCAAAACCGAGGTGTCGGCCATCGGAGAGCACCTCCGCCACCAACCACTAATCTTCTAGCACAGGTTGGAGATCTACTACCGACCTTGACAGGAGAGGGACACCAATGATACATAAGGTCACACACTCCTTCAGGTCCTTCTATTCCTCGTCAGTGAATAGTGGCCATCTTCATCAGATCCAACATGTAGGCATGTTGCTCAACATCAGACATGATGACTCCTTCCGTGAAAGCCCTCTCACACATACCAACTCCTCTCCCAGTTGAATCACATCTCTCATAAAAGAGCTCCCCAATACAGTCACAATAATGTTTTAAGTTCCTTTCTCTCCCCCAGATAACGCCAATCAACATCTCCAAAGGCGGTGAACAACAAGCTTTATTCTTCACAGACTTCGCCTAAGAGATCTCATCATGTACATGAGAGACAGTTCTTTGATCATCTGAAACAAGAACATGCTTCGTCAGAGGAACATGTATAGGAATGTGCTTCGTCATAGGTACAGGAACAAGTACATATACATGAACATGTTTCGTCACAGGAGCCAACATCTTCCAAGGGCAATTCACAATCTGATGGACTTCCCTACTGCACCCAAAACATAGTGGTGGTAGTGCAAGCCACCGCTGACCATGGAGATAACATCTAAAACATAACAACTCTTTGTTTTGATGAGAGACCAGTGCCATCCCATACCGACCTTCCTCTCCTCAAGCCTCACAGTTCATCATTCGTCCCTCCTCCTCTCATAAGTCACAACCCCCCTCTCCACCCCACTTCTCTCTCTACCTCTCTCCCCTCTCAGCTGCCTCTCACCCTCACCTAACATTAGCTCTTTTCTTGTAGATGTATTCTTGCAACATATCATTACAATAGATGATTTACAGGGGATCAGTGAGGCTAAAGAGTTTCATGGATAATATTTCGTCACCAAGGCCCTTGGAGAACTATGATACTTCCTTTGGATTGATGTTGACAAGAATCGGAGAGGTCTTGTGATGACTCAAAGGAAACATGTTGCAGATCTTTCAGAGATTAGGATGACAAATTGCAGACATGTTACTACTCTCATAGATTCAGCATGAAGCTATATTATGATGATATATACGAGGTAGACAAGAGGAGATACATGGAGCTCGTTGGGAAGCTTCTCTATGTGACTATCCCCATGCCAGATATCTTTTTTGCAGTGAGTAAAGTCAGTCAGTTCATGGAGCAAACACATTAGGCTCACATGGTTGAAGTCTCCATGATCCTAAGTTATCTGAAGTCTTCTCTAGAGGGACATCTCTTGCCATCATGGCCTGAGCAGATGTTGATTATGCATTATGTCCAAAAGACATAAAGTCCACTTCTGGATTTGCAGTGCTTATTGGGAGCTCATTGGTCTCATGGAAAAGCAAGATGAAAACTATTGTTGGTAGGTTAAGTGATGAATCCAAAAATAAAGCCATGGTGTAAGAAGCGTTGAAATTATGGGGGTTAGGTTTCTTTTGACTGATCTAGCTATTAACACACATCTTTCCATGCAGATACTATATGACAATCATGGTGCAGTATTCATTGCCAACAATCCAGCTTTCCATGAGAGGACCATACATAGAGGTGGATTGCAACTACATTAGAGATATAATACAGAAGGGCTTCATCTCTACTTCCATGTTAGCTCAGGAAAACATACAATAGATATTTTCACCAAGACCATAGTCAAGGGGCCATTCCAGAAGTGTTCTTCCAAGTTAAACATGATAGATATCTATACTCCAGATTGAGGAGGAATGTTATAGGAAATAGTATTTATGTATTTCTTATTTTATTTTTATATAATTTCTCGATTTGTTATTTACCCTCTAGGGTGTCTTCACTATATTTATGAGCCATATGGCCACAAATAAAAAATATATTTATTTCATTACACACATATATTTTCTTGGTTTGTATAATAAATTTTCCATTAATAAATGTAATCATTTATTAAATATTTTCAAACATCAATTTACATATCATAAAGAATGTAATGGATTCCATTGTTGCACCTAGGCGAACATCTTTTGTCCTTGGTAGGTACATTATGGACGGGGAAGCCATGGTCTCAGAGATTGTTGTTAATTGGACCGTGTATGGCATAAGTGCATGAAGGTGAAAGGGACACTTTGTAAGGCAGACTTCTCTAAAGCTTAGGAATGTATGGATTGGTGTTTCATATGGGCTTCCCTTCCCTATTAGAGGTTCCCAAACAAGCGGATTGGCTGGATGAAGAAATATCTGACCACGATGTCATACTTTGTGATGAAGAACGACAAGCGTGTGGCGGAAGAGGGGAGTTTCATGCACAATGGGGAGTGCGACAAGGATTCATGTTAGCCCATATGGATGCAATACTTAGGAGGGTCTCAAGTGCGGTGAATGGTCATTTCTGCGATGGCTTCAGGATTGGTGGCACGTTAACGCAAATTGGAATGTTAAAGTGAATGATTGGATGTGAGAAGTTGAGAAATGGGAAATGACTAAGATAGTGCACGCTAAGTTGCATGACGGGGGATGAAAATGGAGGGTGGAGGATTTGATAGGGTTTTATTTAGGAGGGGGTTAGAGGTAAGAAGGTGGGAAATAAGGTAAGGGGGAGGAGCACTCCAAGCTGCATCACGGAGAAGAAATTGGGAAGGATTGGAATGGGGGATTAAGAGGAGAAAGAATTAAATAGGATGAAAGAAACCAAATGCAAAGATAAACATAATTCATATTGTCCATCCATATTCCTTTCATTACATGTGATGCCCTTATATAGAAGACCAATACCATTTAAAAGACACACCTCTTCACCAAATACAACCCGTCCCTAAAAGATACTTCGAAACGACATATCCTGTAGATTTACAAGCATAAATAAGAAGTATAAAAATGATAAATTAACTAATGAAAATCGGACTAAATCATTTCTCCTCATCTGGAAAAACCCATCTCGAAGTGAGTTGTCTTGATTAACTAATGAATGTCAGAGGTAGCTGGTTGTATTTGTAACTTGCTGAAGGAACTTCTTTGTAAAGTTCAATATCATTCTAAATAGACCTTCAAGAAGAAGAGTCTTTTGAGAGTATTGTCGCAAATTTTCTTTCAATAATTTTCTCGTATAGAAATTCTAGGGACTTTAAATGAATTCCACTAAAGTTATCTGTTAGAAAATCGGAAGCGGAAGCGTAAACATGGAAAAGGAATAAAGAACGAAAAGAACAATGAGATTTTACGTGGAACCCTACTCCGTGAGGAGTAGGATGAAACCACAGGAGAAGCCCTCAAAGGGGCGGATATTCTATTAAACTTTCTCATCTGATACAGGAGGCCTGGGGCTCCTTATATAGCCTCCACAGAGCCTCTAAGTCCCACCACTGGACGATGTGGGACTAAACACTGGGATGGGGTAAATGGATCCTGGAGGTATCCATTTATCCATCTACAACTCAATAGACGCACTACCAAATACTCCAACACTCCCCCTCAAGCTGGAGCATGCAATGCTCAGCTTGGACAAACATAAAGAAACTCAACCCAATGCTACAGGACACTACGGACAATATCAACCCAACGCGCACATGGTTGCAGTCAAGGACGTTGCTTCTCATGCCGTGCTGGTGAGGAGGACGAACGGGCTGGAGTGTGAGTCAACTTGAAGACTCGGAATCTGACCATCGAGTCTGAAACTGCGTCTGAAGTCTCCTCGTCGGAGAACTGGGTGTCTCCCATCTGGCTCAGAGAATGGTGCACTGCTCTAGTATACCTATGATACCAAATGAAAATTCTGGCCTGACAACTAGAAGAATGATGGAGACCACGAAACAAAAGATGGCAACATATGCTCATCTGAAATTGACCGCATCCATGTGCGTGTCTGAAAACTGGACTCGGAATCAATCGTCGAGTCTGAACAACTGATCATCTGTAGAGTCTGGAAAATATGGCTGGTCTGGAGACTGGCATCTGAATCTGGATCTGGATCAAGACCTGTGACTCTACATATATACTCCCATGTTCTCCCATACTTGTCGGAAAACAGAGAAATCGACAAAGTTGGGAGAAGACAAGATATATATAAATGTAGTGAGAGAAATAACATTCACTAAATTTCCTTGCGGCTTTTCAGTTTTTTATAAGCCGTCACTATTTTTTTAAGCCGTTGATATTTCTTTTTTTTCCGGCTTTGCAAATCATTTTTTTTGGAAAATGCGTACGGCTTTTTTTTATATGTACGCGCCTTTTTTTTCTAAAACTGAACTGGGCCTTCCTCAATTTTGCGGCTTTTTTTAATCAAGGCTGTCACTTTTTTAGCTGACGTTGGCCCTCTGGGGCCCATCCTTTTTCGCATATTTTTTATATAAGGCTGGCTAGGGTTCCCAACACGGGAACCCCTACGCGGAATGCCGCCGCCCCTTATAACGTGCCGCCAACGGGGATCGGAGCTGGGCTCTCGGAGGAGGAAGCCGCGTGATGGGGATGCACGCCTGGGAGTCGGAGTCGATCGTGCTGGGGCTAGGAGATGCGAGCATGACCCAGGGGATCGCCGCTTGTTGTTGTCGTCGAAGGAGGGGTTGCGTCATCGCCTCTGCTCTGACAGAGGTCGCCAGGAGTCTGCGCCGCCGCCCAATAGTAGCGGCCTGGAGGTCTCTTGCAGCCTTGGAGACTCGATGCGTCGCCGTAAATCACACAAGGAAGAATCGCCTTTGGGAGGAAGGCATGAGCGGCTAGAGAGGAGTATCGCCGCCACCTAGGGTTATCGTGTTGGGAATCCATTTGCCGCCTGAAGGGCATCCGGAGGATAAAGATCTGGAATCGCATCAAGCATGTCGGCGACTGCTGAAAAGTTTGGCGCCTGGACCTCCCTGAAACCCTTGATTCCTTGCACGCATGAGATTAGGTTTTCGGGAAGAAATCCGAACTTCGAACAAAAGAAATCCCGAACACTAATAATCTTCCTCCAAGAATCACATGCTCTAACAATCGAATTTCGAAGAGAACATAAACAAATAATATAAACATCCTCGAGAATCAAACCGCTCTGATACCATGTTAGAAAATCGGAAGCGGAAGTGTAAACATGGAAAAGGAATAAAGAACAAAAAGAACAGCGGGATTTTACGTGGAACCCTACTCCGTGAGGAGCGGGATGAAACCACGGAAGAAGCCCTCAATATATAGCCTCCACAGAGCTTCCAAGTCCCACCACTGGACGATGTGGGACTAAACACTGGGATGGGGTAAATGGATCCTGGAGGTATCCATTTACTCATCTACAACTCAATAGGCGCACTACCAAATACTCCAACATTATCTAATCAAGCATATGTAGGGAGGGACTAACCAAGACAAATGTCGACACTAGAAGTCATGACCAACAGTTTAAAAGGAAGGTTTAGTGAGGGAAGGTTTAAATGGACCTTACAAAGGGGTGATATGGCGAGTGTCGGCTAGCAAACGTTGAAGTTGTTGGTCGAGGTTAGTAGATGGATTGGCAAAGCCGAGGTGAAAAGTCCAGTGATGATGTAGGCCCGATGAAGACTCGGTAGAGGATACGAGAGATAGAGGGTGATTAGAGGTGATGTAACTGAGTGATGGATTGTGGTGACAAGGTAATACGACATGCACAAGTGGAAATGGGATTTTGTGTGATTAAGGGATGGTGGTTGAGCTGGCAGTGATTGATGAAAAAATGTGAACCCTCGAGGATCCGGGTGCTCGTTTACGACACATTTCGCAATATTCCATTTATTGACATCACATTAAAAGCATAAATTTATGGGGAAATTTTTCGCGCTGAAGCTACATATGACATTCTCATTCACATTTATAACCACAAAGCTAATAGAGAAAAATGTCACCAAAATTCATTTCATTAACTTCCATTTATATTATAACATGTAAATTGACTGACAGTACATACAGTATATCCCAAAATTCTGACTGAAGAGAAGAGAAGCATATTACATTATCAATCGAACCAAAAACTGAAATAAAACAACATAACGTCTGGTGTAAACCCTATCGCCTGGAATCATGAACAGCTACTGGACAACAGGCTTTTTGCCTGCCAAAACATGTTTAGGAAAGAAACGGAGTCAATTGTGAATACAATCCGTAGTTTAAAAATAAATAACAAGTAATTTATTATTAGCAAAAGAGAGCAAGTAGAAAGGTGGAACAAGTACAATTTACATCTACTTACGTAAGTAAAGGTTTTCAACTGTTTGGTATGTAGTTCACCTATTCACCCCTTATTCCCATTTTTTCCATATATATTTATATAAATTTTAGATGATAAACCCTAACATATAATGATTTCTTGCATTTTAAAGATCATGATTTTGGGTCTTGGAGATCGTGTAGTGGATCTTATATATATAAAACTGATGGCATATGTAAACGCTAATTTCTTGTCATTGAGATTATGTCATGGTTTTTAACAATGGACTAATATAATGATGATTGATTAGATCATTAATTCTATTTAATCTTTTAAGTTAGTAAACCCTAACATATAATGATTTCTTGCATTTTAAAGATCATGATTTTGGGTCTTGGAGATCGTGTAGTGGATCTTATATATATAAAACTGATGGCATATGTAAACGCTAATTTCTTGTCATTGAGATTATGTCATGGTTTTTAACAATGGACTAATATAATGATGATTGATTAGATCATTAATTCTATTTAATCTTTTAAGTTAGTGGATAGTCTATGGTCTTGGTCTGTATGTAACCTAACACTATGACTCTAAGGTATTAAAAGTACCTTAGGGTTGGGGTGCCTCCGTAGGCATGCGGTCTTGTGTAATGCATCCTAACTAAGTTCCCAACACGTCCACTAACTTATAGGGATTTTGAATCAGATTATAGTCACTACCGTTTACTCAACTTTAATTGTAATCCCTTCAATCCTCAAGTGTAACTCTCTCAGATGTAACTCCAGCTGATGTAGATATAGATATGGATGATCTGGATGTAGAATCGCCAAGTATGTTGGCGAAAGTAAAACTCAAGCGGTGAAGAAGCCTACAAAAGGCTCTTCCGTCTCGCCCTCTAATTGGAAGTGCGGCCCAATAGAGGGATAGGTCTACTCCAAAACTACGCCACTGAGACGGGTGAGAGAGACTTCCCGGAAAAGTTGCTCTAGAAAAACAACCGGCCGGTAACGGGCAACTAAGCTCGTACGATAAACTAAAGCCGAGGATCCCCCGCCTGGGTATCCTAAAACAGAGGGTCATCGGAATGGTCTAAAGTTTGGATCCCAGCGAGGCATAAAAACACCGCGAGCTCGCGTAAAAACCATGAATGGACTGGGATCCTAGACCCGCGCACTTGGCGGTCGCTGCCCTAACCGGGCTTCCTATTCTCCCGCCCAGTTGAGGGTCACCGCGCCCTCGCACGGTCAGGTGTAAAGATCACCATGACCGGCACTAATATTCATCAATCAAGGGTTCTCATGAAACCAATTATATTACATAACGGAACCCTTAGCAATCACTATTTGAATGTATAACCATCTCCAGGCAACATCATTGAAACTTGTGAAATCATAGGTCAAAATGATAAAATATCAAAGTCTGTAGAAAATGAAATGTGAAATAAGGCTCACATATCTAATCAAACGCCTCCACTCTTTAGGGGACAACACATTCAATCTGGGCACCAATAATGTTGTTGTTTTATGGCTGAAGAGGTCTACTGTCTTCAGAACACTATTGTTAATGATATAATAGTCACCTTGTTTAAATTTTGTCCTTTCTCCAACATCTCATTTAAAAGTGCATTAGTTGATTTCATTTTGCCTTTCTCATAGAGATAACTAAAACGTAACATTTGCACTTAATTACATTTACTGTTAATTCTCAAATTTAGATTCTAACACATGACACGTAAACCAGTCCCAATTTAGACCATAATCCAATTCAGGTGACATGGATTTAATGACTTAGAGTATAAATGATCAGAAATAAAGCGGTCATAGCAAATTTGAAAATTTTATGATTGGGTTGAAAAGTACTTCGAGTAAATTATTGTGCAAGGGGTCATAAACCTCATTGTAGGTACTAAGGATTATACGAGTTCATATATATCAACATTTTAGAATTCATATATGCATAAGCATCACTTAGATATTAGTTCTTATTGAGTTCACACTAAACGGGATAAAGATATCAGATTGATTATGTAGTATGGAGCTATAAAAGCATTAATTTGTATTCTAAATATCCTAAAGTCACGTGCCAACCCAAGGCCCAATTATCACATGTTAATATATGAATAGAAAATTTTCATGTTAAGATATGAACAAATTTTCTATTCTAACTTTATTGAAATATCATAAAATGGTAAAAATATATTTGAGATTGTCCCAACTGATAAGATCAGGTTCTGAAGATACTATAATTAACCAACAGAGAACTATCCCTGGATAATTTATTCTGTAGAAAGAACAAGCAATAAGTGTCTTGTAAAGATTTATAAATCAATAACTAGAATATATGACCATTGGACACAGAAATTCCGATAATCTGTGGTCTTGGTCTGTGTGTAACCTCACACTATGACTCTAAGGTATTAAAAGTACCTTAGGGTTGGGGTGCCTCCGTAGGCATGCGGTCTTGTGTAATGCATCCTAACTAAGTTCCCAACACGTCCACTAACTTATAGGGATTTCGAATCAGATTATAGTCACTACCGTTTACTCAACTTTAATTGTAATCCCTTCAATCCTCAAGTGTAACTCTCTCAGATGTAACTCCAGATGATGTAGATATAGATATGGATGATCTGGATGTAGAATCGCCAAGTCTGTTGGCGAAAGTAAAACTCAAGCAGTGAAGAAGCCTACAAATGGCTCTTCCGTCTCGCGCTCTAATTGGAAGTGCCGTCCAATAGAGGGATAGGTCTACTCCAAAACTACGCCACTGAGACGGGTGAGAGAGACTTCCCGGAAAAGTCGCTCTAGAAAAACAACCGGCCGGTAACGGGCAACTAAGCTCGTACGAAAAACTAAAGCCGAGGATCCCCCGCCTGGGTATCCTAAAACTGAGGGTCATCGGAATGGTCTAAAGTCGGGATCCCAGCGAGGCATAAAAACACCGCGAGCTCGCGTAAAAACCATGAATGGACAGGGATCCTAGACCCACGCACTTGGCGGTCGCTGCCCTAACCGGGCTTCCTATTCTCCCGCCCAGTTGAGGGTCACCGCGCCCTCGCACGGTCAGGTGTAAAGATCACCATGACCGACACTAATATTCATCAATCAAGGGTTCTCATGAAACCAATTATATTACATAACGGAACCCTTAGCAATCACTATTTGAATGTATATCCATCTCCAGGCAACATCATTGAAACTTGTGAAATCATAGGTCAAAATGATAAAATATCAAAGTCTGTAGAAAATGAAATGTGAAATAAGGCTCACATATCTAATCAAATGCCTCCACTCTTTAGGGGACAACACATTCAATCTGGGCACCAATAATGTTGTTGTTTTATGGCTGAAGAGGTCTATTGTCTTCAGAACACTATTGTTAATGATATAATAGTCACCTTGTTTAAATTTTGTCCTTTCTCCAACATCTCATTCAAAAGTGCATTTGTTGATTTCATTTTGCCTTTCTCATAGAGATAATTAAAACGTAACATTTGCACTTAATTACATTTACTGTTAATTCTCAAATTTAGATTCTAACACATGACACGTAAACCAGTCCCAATTTAGACCATAATCCAATTCAGGTGACATGGATTTAATGACTTAGAGTATAAATGATCAGAAATAAAGCGGTCATAGCAAATTTGAAAATTTTATGATTGGGTTGAAAAGTACTTCGAGTAAATTATTGTGCAAGGGGTCATAAACCTCATTGTAGGTACTAAGGATTATACGAGTTCATATATATCAACATTTTAGATTCATATATGCATAAGCATCACTTAGATATTAGTTCTTATTGAGTTCACACTAAACGAGATAAAGATATCAGATTGATTATGTAGTATGGAGCTATAAAAGCCTTAATTTGTATTCTAAATATCCTAAAGTCACGTGCCAACCCAAGGCCCAATTATCACATGTTAATATATGAATAGAAAATTTTCATGTTAAGATATGAACAAATTTTCTATTCTAAATTTATTGAAATCTCATAAAATAGTAAAAATTTATTTGAGATTGTCCCAACTGATAAGATCAGGTTTTGAAAATACTATAATTAACCAACAGAGAACTATCCCTGGATAATTTATTCTGTAGAAAGAACAAGCAATAAATGTCTTGTAAAGATTTATAAATCAATAACTAGAATATATGACCATTGGATACAGAAATTCCGATAATATGTGGTCTTGGTCTGTGTGTAACCTCACACTATGACTCTAAGGTATTAAAAGTACCTTAGGGTTGGGGTGCCTCCGTAGGCATGCAGTCTTGTGTAATGCATCCTAACTAAGTTCCCAACACGTCCACTAACTTATAGGGATTTCGAATCAGATTATAGTCAGTATAGTTTACTCAACTTTAATTGTAATCCCTTCAATCCTCAAGTGTAACTCTCTCAGATGTAACTCCAGATGATGTAGATATAGATATGGATGATCTGGATGTAGAATCGCCAAGTCTGTTGGCGAAAATAAAACTCAAACGGTGAAGAAGCCTACAAATGGCTCTTCCGTCTCGCCCTCTAATTGGAAGTGCGGTCCAATAGAGGGATAGGTCTACTCCAAAACTACGCCACTGAGACGGGTGAGAGAGACTTCCCGGAAAAGTCGCTATAGAAAAACAGCCCGATCGGTAACGGACAACCGAGCTCGTACAAAACACTAAAGCCGAGGATCCCCCGCCCGGGTATCCTAAAACAGAGGGTCAGCGGAATGGTCTAAAGTCGGTATCCCAACGAGGCGTAAAAACACTGCGAGCTCGCGTAAAAACCGTGAAGGGACTGTGATCCTAGACCCGCGCACTTGGCGACCACTACACTAACTGGGCTTCCTATTCTCCCGCCCAGTTGAGGGTCACCGTACCCTCGCACGGTCAGGTGTAATGATCACCATGACCGGCACTAATATTCATCAATCAAGGGTTCTCATGAAACCAATTATATTACATAACGGAACCCTTAGCAATCACTATTTGAATGTATATCCATCTCCAGGCAACATCATTGAAACTTGTGAAATCATGGGTCAAAATGATAAAATATCAAAGTCTGTAGAAAATGAAATGTGAAATAAGGCTCACATATCTAATCAAACGCCTCCAATCTTTAAGGGACAACACATTCAATCTGGGCACCAATAATGTTGTTGTTTTACGGCTGAAGAGGTCTACTGTCTTCAGAACACTACTGTTAATGATATAATAGTCACCTTGTTTAAATTTTGTCCGTTCTCCAACATCTCATTCAAAAGTGCATTAGTTGATTTCATTTTGCCTTTCACATAGAGATACTTAATTAAAATGTAACATTTGCACTTAATTACGTTTACTGTTAATTCTCAAATTTTGATTCTAACACATGACACGTAAACCAATCCCAATTTAGACCATAATCCAATTCAGGTGACATGGATTTAATGACTTAGAGTATAAATGATCAGAAATAAAGCGGTCATAGCAAATTTGAAAATTTTATGATTGGGTTGAAAAGTACTTCGAGTAAATTCTTGTGCAAGGGGTCATAAACCTCATTGTAGGTACTAAGGATTATACGAGTTCATATATATCAACATTTTAGAATTCATATATGCATAAGCATCACTTAGATATTAGTTCTTATTGAGTTCACACTAAACAGGATAAAGATATCAGATTGATTATGTAGTGTGGAGCTGTAAAAGCATTAATTTGTATTCTAAATATCCTAAAGTCACGTACCAATCCCAAGCCCAATTATCACATGTTAAGATATGATAGAAAATTTTTAATGTTAAGATATGAACAAATTTTCTATTCTAACTTTATTGAAATCTCATAAAATGGTAAAATTTTATTTGAGATTGTCCCAACTGATAAGATCAGTTTCTGAAGATACTATAATTAACCAACAGAGAACTATCCTTGGGTAATTTATTCTGTAAAAAGAACAAGCAATAAATGTCTTGTAAAGATTTATAAATCAATAACTAGAATATATGACCATTGGACACAGAAATTCCTGCTGGAAGTATATAGTTGATGCATGGCTCTTCTAAAGATACTATAAATTCCAGGAATTACAAAACTCATTGGCTATATATATATATATATAAAAGAAATTCTTCATATCATGTAACACTAGTCCAATGTGTTGTTTAACCTTAAGGTTCCACACGCAATTGATACAGAAGAAAAGACGTCTATATATATATATATATATATATATATATATATATATTGCTCTAACTAGATCATCAGTTCAATTGGACATTCGGAACAATGTATCTACCAAAGACTTATAGATTCTTTAGCACTATGGAGTCAAGACATTAGTTCTTATACTAGATATTTGATAAAAATATCAGTGGATTTTCATCTTCATATAATAGATATCATGCGGAAAAGGGACTTTAAATCAAAGATAATACTTTATCTATCTAATAGTAGGCATATGCACAAGCATGTAACAGATTTCATGTTAGAAGTAATTTGAATTATCTAGATTTCATGTGTTAAATCTAAAGACCTGGAAAATAATTGACACTTACATTGCATGATTTTTTTTATCATTTACTTAACAATTTGTCCTACCAACTAACAGATGGAGCTAATGAATTTATCCATTTCCAATTATAACATTTATATCACAAATCCAGAGCAGAAATCTGCTTTATCACACACTCCCAGTTTCAGAGAATTCATAAAAATGATTAGTTTCTAACTATTGAGGGTCTAAGCAGTATATACACTGGTGTGAAAATTTCATGAGGGATTGTACATAAGATCTCTAAATTGGAGACAAGGTGCTGATCTTGCATGTAGCAATTGGCTGCAAGAGGTAAGTTTAAACATTCATGCATGGCAGCGATAAGGGAAATGGGATGTACCTAAATTGATTCTCTCCATGTTTGGAGATAGATCTCCAACATGCAGTGGGCCAGTGGCTATGGAGGATCTTTGGCATTAGCAACTTTGCATGAAAGGCTGCAGCAGTTGTAGAAATCTTCTAGGGCTGCTGGAGAAAGGTTCCATCAACAATTTCAATTGAGATGGAGAGAAAACATGGTGCTCGGCTGGAATTTGAGAAAGGGGGGAGGAATGATTTGTACCTTGAAACCTTGAAATGGAAGATATGCAGGATTTGATCAGCAACAGTAGTTTAATCAGCTGCTGAATTAGTAGCTTTAGCTCTAATGTAACACCCAAGGCTTGCAAGAAAGAGAGAGAGCATGTGGAGGACTGGTGCAATCAACAAGGAAGAGAGTTGAGAAAGTAATGGCTGGAGTTCCAGCAGTTGTGGGATGGAACTGGAGTAGAGAACATAGCCTGCACCTCCTCGTTGGAAAAGATATGGAAAGGAGAAGAGGACTTGGGGGTATTTATAAGAAGGAAAGGCTCTTGGGATGTTGCCAAGAATAATTAAAAAGTAGCCAAGTGTATATAGAGAAGGAAAGCCATGTGGCTGTCCTAGAAAACAAACTGCACTGTAGTAGAATTTTTTTTATACTGCTGGACTCTGCTACTGTTTTATTTATTTACTTGTTTATTTTTTTATTACCACTTGTTGGATATACAAAAGTTAATCGCATTTCCACATCAGACCTTGGATTTTGACGCACAATATTTCGATTTGATCGTCTTTCAACGACGATCAAAATGAGTATAATATTGATATGCTTCCGATCAGGTTTTGAATACCCGAAATTTTCGGATACGACTTTTGTTTAAGATTAAATTGTGTGATTTAAAAAAATATCAAATGACCTCCGATTGACGAACGGTCGATTCCATTGGTCTTGTATCGTCGAATCGGATCTAATGACGGTCTCGATTCATTTTACAGTTTCCGAATTTGCATCGCGGCTTTTTCGCGCGCGCATTACGAAGCGACTGATTTTTGGTCGATTTTGCCCGAACGACTTTTGCTTCACGATCAATTGATCATTTTAGATTGTTTGGTATTGACCAACAACTTTATTAGGTTAATCGAACCCAAATCCGGCCGAGTTCGGGTTTGTGTAGATTCCGGATGTTACAAAAAAGTAGGGGCATGGGAGTGGGAATGGTGATGGTGGTGGTTGGATGGTTGTAAATTGGTGGAGAAGGTTTTCATATTGCAATATAAGCTCTAAGAATTGGCCACTTCATTGAATAAATCGAAGATTGGTGGGGAAGATAGAGAGGGAAAATCATATAGTAGAAACAAAATGAAGACCTGCTCTGATAACAAACAATGCAGGTTGGAATTTTGAAAAGGGAAAAATTGGGTATGAGTGTTAGTTCTTTGTTTCTCCATGATTTTAAAGATGACACACACACACAAGATTATATCGTAGTCGCTCATATATTATTTGTGATTGCAGGACTACAAGTGTGGTTGTCAACTCTACTCGGCAACAAAAAGTCATCCATCAACTTTAAGTGAAGCAGAAGCTCTGCCTTGTTGCTTGTCTTTGTTCAAAAGTGTTGTAATTGTTTCTTTATATTGTTTTGGAAAGTTGTAACCTCAAGAAAGCTTCAACTAAAAGTTTTCAAATTGGTACATTGTCAATTCATAAACATATCGATCGTCCTTTTATCGATAATCGATCATCATTGATTGATCATGCCAATTTTACCAATCGATCATACCTTATATATCACAGTCTTTGACTTTATCGATCATATTTTGAATTCCTTCAAACGGTTATCAATTGATCGATCATAGCCATTGACCTGGTCGATAATTTGTAGTTGATCGATCATACACTTTGACATGATCTATCACATTAGGAAATCGTCTCAGATTTCTTCCTATTTTATTTCTAACAGCCATATTCTCTTGGATCCCTACATAAGGGACCCCATACCCATTGTTAGAACAAACAAGTCGAGCAATCACTCCTACATTCTCTAGAAAAATGAGAAGCTCTCTCTGAGTGATTTTGTAGCACCCAAACATAGTACCACATCTAGTAGTTACAAAGGGTAGTAGCTTATAAGTAGTGGGGGGTACTACTAGTTAACCTGAGATTAAGAATTTTAGGTTGTGGGCAAGGACTCCAATTAGGCCCAAGCCCAACAGGTTGTCTGGGCCAGTAATCCCTAATAACGGACTAGGTTTACGACCCGGGACGTTACAGATTTCCCTTGATATTCTTTTTCATGTTCATTGATTCATTCGATCTTCCGAGAAGAATATTTTCGATTAAAAGTTGTGAAGCAAAGTTTTCCAATTCAGTAAAGTTCGATTGCTTTCCTTCTCTCATGTTCTTCTAATTGGAGTCAGAGTACTTTTGGCAGCCTTCTCTACACAGTGATATTTATTATTTGTTTGATATTTGATTATTTGCATGTGCTAATTGCGATATAATTGATGTGTTATACTTGTGAATCTTAGTGCAACTATATTTTGTTGATCTATCTCTAGATATCATTGGTCTTTATTGGACAATTATTTATTGATATCTGTGAAGATAATATTCTCTGAAAAAGATTATTGCCTTATTTTTTGTTTCCAGTTAACATCTTTCTACAGGTGTTTGATTGCAAGTTGCAATAAAGCTCTTGGATGTGAGACATTCAAGGAAACATGAAGAAAGTCGAAGCTTGTATGTTCTTTTGCTTGGGCTACAGTGTTTGATTTGTAGTGTTGATATTGGAGTTTGATCGAAGATCGTGAAGCATTAGCTTTGTAAACAGTTGAGATATATGTGTAAATATCATGCGCTTTAGTGAAGCAGTTGATTAGCTCGACTAATCGGAAAATCCCCAGTCAGGAAGACTCAGTCATGGTTTTACCAAAATGGCTTTCCATGTTAAAATACTGTGCAAAGTGTGTTAATTGGATTGCTTGGTTGATTGTCTCTGTACTTGCTGAATATTCCGTAAAAGTTTTAAAACTGCCTCGAACCACTATTCACCCCCTCTAGTGAAACCGTGATCCCTGAACTCATAGTGAAAAGCTATGAAATGTGATGAGGTGTAGGCAGAGCACACCAAGTTATGTCAAGGGGTGAAGATGGAAGGGAGTGGAGTTTTAGAGGGCTTATAAGGTAAAGGGGACGAGCATGCCAAGTTGTGTGAGGGAGAAGAAAGAAGGGGGATTGGCGAGGAGGGTAAAAGAGGATAAAGAATTCAAAGGGCATGAAAGATACCAAATTCAAATGTAATCAAAATTCATATCATTCATTCATACCCCTTTTTATTACATATCATGGTTTGTCGTACATAAAAGATCAATACCATTTAAAGACAAATCACTTCACAAAAGATAACCCTTCCCTAAAAACACTTCCAAAGGACACATCCATTGAATTTACAAAAAAAATATAAAAAAGGAATATTTACATCCATAACACTCTATACTTTCATATTAAAGTACATAATCCTCGATAATTCATATTTACATGAGAAATCTTGAATAGTTACTCCATCTCACACTCAAAACCCTCGTTGTCATTTACATTTTAAAATTTTAAATGCTATCACCCTCCCCACCAATCCCATCCTCTACCCCATCCGTCGCCCCTTCTCCTGCCTCCTCCCCTCCAACTCCTCATATCCCCGCCTCCCCTAAGGCCCCCTCCATCGGCCTTACCGGTCCCAACTCCACACCCCCCCCCCCTTCACCCCCCCCTCGAGCACCCTAATCCAATGCCCTTGCCCCCACCATGAGTTGAATATGTATGGAAACATATGCCCAATATCTCAACCACACATGTGAGTTAATCTAACAACACCATATAGTAGGGTTTCTATCCACTTCCTTTTTATTGTGTTTAAATTTTAAGTAGTATCACTCTCCCCACCAACCCATTCCTCCACCCCGCCCATCGCCCCCTCTAGTCCCTTTGTCATCCTTTCCTGCAACCCCCATCCGTGAGTCCCTCCTCCATCCCCTCCTACGTCCCTTCTCAAGCCCCCTCCAACCCTTATCTATCCCCCTCAAGCACCATCCTCAAGCCCTCCTCCAACCCCTCACCCCACCCCACCCAACCCAATGAGTTGAACATTTGTGGAAACATAGGCCCCTGCAAGATGAACTGTAACATTTACTCCATTCCAGCTTCGTCTCTGGAAGCTAAAGGCATTGTCCCTGGACCACCATAAAGGCTTTTCCAACGCCATTAAGGACTCATTCTGCATCATGTCATTCTCCAACTCCTCTTTGGAATAATCTACATATTTCAGCAGCTCTCGTTTCTCAAAAGTCATCAGAAAAACACCAAAGGACAATAATGAAGTCGAGAGTGACACAAACTTCAGAACAAGGAACCACGATGGGGGTCTGAGAAGAGATTGGAAGGTGATGGTGGTCTAAAAAAGATGGAAGAGAAGGGGGTGTTATCAATGGTAAACTAGGTGAACTCAAAGCGTGGATTATTTAAATGATTTATAGATTCTGTCATAGTTGAGGGAAACGAATGGGCATTAACAAAGGTTTATGCCATGTAAGAGTTAAGCATTATTCAGGGTTCTGCTTGTAAATAAGAATTATAAAGGGTAATATATGCAAATATGAAAGTATACATGGTGATGGGTGTAAATATCTCAATAAAGAAATAAAAAAATGACAAATTAAATAATAAAAACTAGGATGCATTGTATGTTTATGCATCTTCTTCAATATGCGGATGACCCCTTCTTAAACGAAAGTTGTGTTAGGGTATTATAAGTGGTTGATGATTGACCCCATCGTCAAGTTATTCGGAGTTATCGAGCATGTGAATCAAAGGTGACAAGGCCATGTATTCCATATGGCAAAGAGGAAGCAGAGGATTGCATCAGTGCTCTTAGAACCTAGAAGGGGTCGTTGCTTATAAATTACTTGGGTCTTCCTTTAACAGGAGGACGACTGAGGAAAATGACCAAGGGACATTGTCACTGATTGAGAAGACGGAATGGAAGATTACTAGGTGGTGATTATTTTACATCTCGAATGGAGGATGTCTTTTGCTCTTGAAGGCAAAGTTGTTTGCGATTACGGTGTTCTTCACGTCTACTAAGTTGCTTCTTGTTAGAGTTTGGGCAACTCAGAGAATTTGATGCGCAGGATATTTAACGTGAGTGGCGATGATGGCTAGGGGATGCCACTAGTGGGATGGAAGACAGTAGTGTTGAAGAAAGAGGATGGTGGCCTTAGTGTAATGAGTCTGGAGGAGATGAATATTACCTTGCTGACAGAGTGAGCGGTTCATATATGGATAAGAGGTTGCATATCTATTTACTAGAATGTTTCATGGTATATATGGTGTTTCGACGGATGTGTCTTGGCAAGAAGGTTGGTACGTGCTCCTTCAAATTTTTGTAAGAGATTCTACTCGGTGTTACTGATGGTCACGCATTTCTTTAGGCTGGTTTCAGACGATGGGAGTGTTTAACATTTTTGGCTTGATGATTGGACGAGTTGTGAAGTGCTTTATGAATGTTTTGCACGACTTTTTTCTCTGGTCATAAATAAGGAATCCTCTATGTCCATGGCATGGGATGGGGAATGATTGGTGTTTGCATATGTTCCGAGCTATTTGATAGAAGAGTGGTTGAATTCCTCGTTCTTCAATATGCTCTTCTAAGTGGGGTGCCCATCAATAGGCCTAAATAATTTAATGTGGGTTGATGGTGATTTTGGTCTAAATAATTGAATGTTGGTTGATGGTGATTTTTCAATATGTAAGGCATACAAAGTCATGTAGGTGACCACGGTTCTTGACCATGTATTATTTTCGATGACTACAAGAATATCTGAAAGTGAAAGATCTCTTTGTAGGATAAGATGGTCTTATGGCTAATGCGGCGTGAAAGATGCTAACGAAAGCTTGCAGGGTCAAACTCCTTCAAAGGCTAGCGATGAATGGAGATGCTTGAAGACACATATCACATGTTCTTCTCATGTGACACTTCCAAAGAGATGTGGAGGCAGCTACTTTGGACACAATTTTGGCCAATTGGGCCTCTACTTTTTGGGATTCCATGGATTAATAGAGGGTTGAGATGGACTTGAACAAAACTTAGGATGTGACCATTTTATGGGTGATGTGATCGACAAAGAATGAGGTAATCTTTCATGGTGAGAGATTGTATGTTAGGAAGGACAAGGATATATGAGCCGACATACCAATATACATGATGATTTTACTTGGAATCATCTGCACGATCCAGATAACGGCTATTAAATATATAGACTAAATCAAAACCGTGTGTCTGAGTGAATCCCTTTTCCACAAGTATGACCTTCAATCTGTTAATGAAACCATCTGGAGACAGATTGATTGCGAAGACACATCTTCAGGCAACATGTCCCTGGTTAAGCGCATACATATCCTTATGATCTTATCCATGACATTTTTCCAACCATATTCCTGAAATGCACTGTTGTACTTCCATGAGAGCATTTGTAAATCTCCTATTGTTGGATAAACTATCGGTGGAAGTAAAATGTGAAAGGGGATATACAATACATTTCTTATTCAATTTCTGCAATGCAATAGGTGTAAACATATATTAGTTACTTTTGTACTGCTTTGCTATTTTCTTTTCTGCCGTATGCTTTATGTAATTTACCCATAGGCTACTGTCCTATATAAGAGAGCCTAGGGCTGATGGAATAAACATGCTCTTTTATTTTCCCAACATGGTATCAGAGCGACGGTCCTAGACCGGAGTTCTTGAAAACCTAACCCTAACCATAGCCTCACCGTCGAGCCCTCTCTCTCCTCGCACCGCCGCCGCCGGAGGCACCTCTCAGAGCATCTCGCCTGTGCCTGCGTGGTCGAGTCCTCCAGCCCTTCAGCGCCTGCGCCTACACCTGCAGATGCGCTTCCCTAGTGTGCGGTGCTGTGCGCGCATCTCCAGCGTGCTGTGCGCATCTCCAGCGTGTCGTGCGCGCATCCTGGCGTGCAGTGCCTCCTTCCCCTACGCCCGCACGCATCACGCATCGCGTACTGTGTTGCGCGCCTAACGCACGTCCCTAGCGTGCTCTCCAGCGCGCCCCTCGCGCACCTGCACGCATCCTCCTGCGCCCCGCGAGCATCACCGGCACGTACCTCACGCATATAGCGCATTTCCAGTGCGCCTTCTCGTACAACCCCTCGCACGCTCCCTGTGCCTAATCGTGTGCTCCTTGTGCGCCCCTTTGTGTGCCTAGATCATCTCTATGCGTAGTTCTAACGTGTATACCTTCAGAGGAATGGGTTTGGTTGCTTGAAGTCTACACCTGCAACTAAACACATCTATGTCCGTGTAGACGATCTTATTTTCAGTCTACCACTCCAGTCTTTGGTTACAAGTATGTCTGAAAGCAAGGCAGATATCCCATTTGTAGGCGCATTCCGAGGTCCAGCGCCGATTGTGAAGATGAATGGTTCGAACTATGAACTATGGGCGATGCAGTTCATGAGTATGATGAAGTCAACCGGTAAGAAACACATTCTTACTGAAGAAGAGCCTGCTGAGAAGATTGGAGTAAATGCCTCGTGGGAGGCAGATGATGCATATGCCAAAGTATGGCTATCTGGAACTCTGGCAATTGAGATTGCCAATGATATTCTTCATCAGCCCACAACCAAAGATATGTGGGATATTCTAGCCGCCACATATTCTCAAGCTAAGAATGAGATAAAGATTCTGCAACTTCAGCATGACATATTCACTATTAAGCAGAATGGACGTCCTCTACACTTACTGTACACATCCCTACGAGGGATGTTCGAGAAGCTGTATAGCTTTATGCCCCTGACAGCTACACCGGAGCAACAGAAGACCTACCGGAATGCTACCATGGTAGGAGTGTTTCTCGCTGTCCTTGATCTTGAGTATGAGGCAGCAGGATCTCAGATCTTGGCAGACTCCACTATTCCTCCTATGGAGGAAGCCTCATTGTTCCTACTACAGCGACGAATCAGACTGCCTCGGCCATAGCTGCCAACAGAGGTCGTGGAGGTTACCATCATACACGTAGCTGGCCCTCGTGGTAGAGGAGGCCGTACTCGGCTAACGTGTACCTACTGCCATCGCACAGGACATACTGAAGACACATGCTACTCTAAGCATGGATTTCCTGCATCTGCACGAGTCGCTGATCAGATAGAGCCTCCATCTGCTACTTCTTTGGATCAACGCTTTGATGATCTTGTTGCCCGTCTAAGGGGCATTATTCCTCCATCCGGCCCAGTACCCACTACTGATAGTCATTCTGATGTTGCGGCATCCGCTTCTGCATCTACCAGTGCATCAGATAGTACACATGCATTTACTAGTAGTGGATCAGATACCTTAGCTTGGATTATGGACTCTGGTGCCACACATCACTTATGTGGTGATCAGAGTCTACTTACAGGATACAGACAGATCCCTCCAGGTCAAACAGTGGTCATTGCTAATGGCACACATTCCCCGATTACTGGTCAGGGGGAGATTAGACTGACATCATCTATGCAGCTCAAGAATGTGTTACACGCACCATATTTCTCGATGAATTTATTATCTATCAGCCAAATTACAAAAGATTTACAGTGTCGTGTGATTTTTGATCCATCTTCTCTTGTGTTTCAGGACATCCTTACGGGCAATGTGATTGGTCATGGCTATGAGCAAGGAGGCCTCTATCGCCTTTGTCAGACTCCATTTGCTGGAACCTCATCTCTACCTACTGGACCTGTTTCCCCTCTGCTATGGCATCTGCACTTTGGACATCTGCCGCTTCAGAAGTTGTGTCGTGTGTTACCTCAGGTTATGCCTCACACATCTATGCAATGTGAGGCATGTCAGTTGGGAAAGCATCATCGGTCTACCCTTCCCAATCGTCAGTGTCAGAGTAGTACCTCCAAGTTTGACTTATTTCATATTTATATCTGGGGTCCGAGTCGTGTTCCTGATCATCAAGGACACAGGTTTTATATAGTTATTGTCGATGACTTCTCTCGTGTGTCATGGGTGTTTCTGTTAAAGAATAAATCTGAAGCAGGGAATATTATTATCAATTTTCTTAATGAGATTCGCAATGTTTTTTCTACATCTGTTAAAATTGTGAGAAGTGGCAATGCTTTGGAGTTGTGTACTCATGTCCTAACGAATTATTTCTCATCCAAGGGGATTATCCACCAAACATCTTGTGCCTATACATCTCAATAGAATGGGATCGTTGAAAGGAAACATCGTCACTTACTAGATGTCACCAGGTCACTCCTTATACAGAGTCATGCTCCTTATTCGTACTAGGGTGACACTGTTCTTACAGCATGTTACCTAATCAATCGTATGACGTCATCTGTTCTAGGTGAAGAGATTCCTTTCTCCCTTATCTTCCCTGGAAAAGAACTTTTTTCCCTTACTCCTCGTGTGTTTGTCTCGGTTGCCTTTGTCCACCAGTTGTCTCCTGGTACTGACAAGCTCTCTCCTAGGGCTGTCAAGTGTGTGTTCGTTGGGTACTCCAGAACTCAGAAGGGGTACAAGTGCTATGATCCATTGCGCAGGCAGTATTTTATTAGTGCAGATGTCACATTTTTTGAATCGGTTATGTATTTTTCAGCCTCAGGTGATCAGTTAAAACCTCCAGCCAATACTGATGCTATTTACATGTCACCACCACCACCATTACCACAATCTCCATCATTACTACCACCAGAGCCATTACCATCTTCTGCACCTCCTATTACTATACATGTTTCACCACTACCATACCATTATACCCGCAGGCCTTCTTCAGCTCATGGTAATTGCTCATCACCGAGCTCGCCTAAGGTATGTTCTGAAGATATTATTATTGATGGATATGATGATGTCTCTGAGCAGGATGTGTTACAGAGAACGGACGAGGATACAGCTGATCTAGATGTTCCTACTGATATACGGAAATCGAAGAGGAGCTGCGCGTCATATCCTTTAGCAGCTTCTGTGTCATTTGAACGACTAACTGGAGATTTCAGGAACTTTGCAGTCACATTGTCAGCTTTAGCTATTCCCTGGAATTATCAAGACGCTCTGAAGGATAATAGATGGTGTTAAGCAATGGAGGAAGAAATGGCAGCACTCCAGTCTAGAGGAACTTGGAGTCTGGTTCCTTTACCTGCTGATGTGTCATCGGTAAGCTGCAAGTGGGTGTTTACAGTCAAGCAGAATGCAAATGGCAGTATTGATAGATACAAGGCTCGCCTTGTTGCTCGTGGCTTTACACAGACATACGGGGTGGACTATCTTGATACATTCTCGTCAGTGGCCCGTCATTCTACTCTGCGGATCTTGCTGTCAGTTGCAGTTACTCGTGAATGGCCGTTATATCAGTTGGATGTGAAGAATGTGTTCTTATATGGTGACCTTCAGGAGGAAGTCTACATGCAACAGCCACTTGGTTTTGCTGTTGAGGGGGAGTGTTCCAAGGTGTGCAGACTTCATAAGGCTATCTATGGCCTTAAGCAGAGTCCCAGAGCGTGGTTTCAGAAGCTCTCAGACCCCTTTAAAAAACAGGAATACAAACGCTCTAATGCTGATAATTCCTTCTTTGTACAAAAGATTTCAAGAGGTATTATTGCAATCATGGTTTATGTAGATGACATCTTGATTACAAGAGATGATGCCCAAGGAATAAAGGAGGCGAAAGAAATGTTCGGTAGCGAATTTGTTACCAAGGACCTTGGAGTTCTTAGAAGTTTTCTAGGGCTGGAGTTTGCCAGAAATCCATATGGGTTGGTAATGTCGCAGAGAAAATATGTTACTGGCCTGTTGAGTGAAACGGGAATGCTTGGTTGCCAGCCTGCTACAACACCAATGGACCCCAGTATGAAGCTATATGATGATGATACAGAGGAGGTGGACAGGAGAAGATACAGAGAACTGGTGGGCAAACTTTTGTATGTCACTATTACTAGGCCCTATATATCCTTTGCTGTGAGTCGTGTGAGCCAGTTCATGGAACAACCACGTCAGGTTCACATGGATGCCATACATATGATACTCAGGTACCTCAAATCATCTCCAGGTGCGGGTTTGCTATTCAAGAAAGGCAAGGTGATCTCTATCTCAACATTGCAAATTATGCAGGGTGTCCCAAGGATAGGAAGTCCACCTCTGGGTTTGTGGTTTACGTTGGAGATTCTCTAATCTCATGGAGGAGCAAGAAACAAACTGTGGTAGCAGGTCTAGTGCTGAATCTGAATATAGGACTATGGCTCAGGTTAGCACAGAAATGATGTGGGTAAAGGTTGTGCTTACATATTTATGTATAGAAGTCCCACTTCCTATGACCTTAGAATGTGACAATCAGGCGGCCTTGTTCATTGCAAACAATCCAGCGTTCCATGAGCGAACCAAGCACATTGAAGTTGACTGTCACTTCATATGTGACATGATTCAGAAGGGATTCATTGCTACATCCCATGTTAGTTCATAGAATCAAACTGCAGATATATTCACCAAGGCATTACTACGAGGCCCATTTCAGAAGTGTGCGTCCAAGCTGAGCATGATTGATATCTATGCTCCATCTTGAGGGGGAGTGTAAACATATATTAGTTACTTTTGTACTGCTTTGCTATTTTCTTTTATGTTGTATGCTTTATGTAATTTACCAATAGGCTACTCTCCTATATAAGAGAGCCTAGGGCTGATGGAATAAACATGCTCTTTTATTTCCCAACAATAGGTAGTTCTGAGGGACCGTTCGGAGTTGCGACAGTAGGGTCACCTGAAGAAGGCACATCATCTTGCAAGTAAGGAACATGTAACAGAACCGAGTCAGAGAGAACATTGTGTTTCCTTTTGTAGGTAATGGGAGGTGGCGAGAACTCGAATTTAATATCATTAACATACGGAGTAAAGTAGCTAGTTTCATCAATGAATGTGACATCGGTAGATATGTAGTAGTGATGATAGTAGTGTTGTAGCACAAGTAACCCTTTTAGGTTCGAGAGTAGCCAAGGAAAACACTTAATTACACGAGGAGATAGTTTATCTACGTTATGAAAATTGTGAACAAAAGCAACGCAACCAAATATTCTCAAGGGGAGAGGAAAGAAGTCCTCATCTTTATATAAGAGAGAAAAGGGAGTTACCCCATTGAGAACCGAAGAGGGAACCTAATTAATAAGGTACGTAGCAGTAAGAAGTAAGAACAACATCCTCCTACTAGATTATGGGAACCTTCATGTGAGCAACAAGAGTACCGGTAATGTCCAGAAGGTGTTTTCTTAAAGAGTTCCTCGAGTAACAAAGTAAGTGGTCAAGTCCTGCTCAAGAGCATTGTCTATCATGGAAGTCTAAATGCAAGCTAAGAAAGAAGTTTTTATAAACTGAGAGGATTTGGCAATGTTCTTAATATCAAGCCATTCTTTTATTAAATAGACCCAAGAAGATATACTATAGTCATATGTAAAAACAACAAATATGTACGACTAACAATAGTATGGATCGAACAAGATCCCCAGATATCACATTGGACTAACGAAAAAGGTAATGACCGACGAGCTTTGATCCTCGGAGGAAAAGAGACCCGATAATGCTTGCCGAACTAGCAGGCTTCGCATTTAAAAGGCTTCAGTGATGATAGTTCAAGAAACATTAAAGAAAGAGCTCTATAAGAGGGATGACCAAGGCGCAGATGCCATAAGAACGAGTTACAAGACACAGAGATGGCACTAGTAAAGGTAGAGCAAGCAGGGATGTCAAGATAGTATAGGTCAATCTTCTCATGTCCCTTGTCAAAAATCTACATCGTCTGGATGTTCTGAAAGTAGCAATAGAACTCGTCAAAATCACTCGACAATTTAGTACAACACATAATTTATGAATAGATAACAGGCTCGGAAGAAAGTCGGGTGCACAGAAAATGCTAGAGCCTGAGTTTGGAGGAAAACTTTATAGTCTCAATGGTGGTAATAGACAAATGTCCATTGTTGGCTAGGCGAACCAACTTCATCGTGGAAGAGAGTACAGAGGAGGTCAGCAGATTACTTTCTTCAGTAAAGTGAGTAGGCACACCAAAACCAATAATCCATTCGTGCGGTGTGGCGGAGGTAGAGTTGCCAACAATACCTGAGATGGTAGTCAGGTTGGTAGTAGGGACGTTCTCACTAGTAGTGCAGCAATTGCATCAATCATGTGGTGAAGAGTTGGATCGTCTGTCGATTAAAATCCTGATCAGATGGTGTCTATGTCATAGTTACATCATAGTCAGATGCGAATGCAGCGTTGGCATGTGGTGGCATGCCAAATTTCACCAAACACCTCTCAAATAGGAGATTGAATCGCGGACAAATAATGCATTGCATACATTTTAGTACAACACATAATTTATGAATAGATAACAGGCTCGGAAGAAAGTCGGGTGCACAGAAAATGCTAGAGCCTGAGTTTGGAGGAAAACTCCATAGTCTCAATGGTGGTAATAGACAAATGTCCATTGTTGACTAGGAAAACTCCATAGTCTCAAGAGATTGAATCCGGTTAGGAGATGCGAGTGTTGGGATGTTGAGACGGCTAAGAGAGGGCGAGGACGTCCCAAGAAGTGTTGGAAAGAGACTATACGAAGGGACCTTAGCTTTTTGGATATAAGTCCGAGATTGACCCAAGATAGATCTGAATGGAGGCGAAGAATCCATGTAGCCAACCCTACTTAATTGTGGGAAAAGGCTTTGTTGTTGTTGTATACAACTATGGCCAAAGCTACGGCATTATCCTCTGTGGAAGATGTAGTGACCACCTCTTCCAGAGGAGGCAAGGAATGCAAAGTCTCCATAGGTTGCGGAGGAAAATGACCAGTAGAGGTCTCACGCTGTTGTATACGGTCAAAGATAACCTAGATAGACGGTAGAGTATCAGATGTAAAGTACTAATCCTTCACAGTCTAACAGCGATGATGAAAGCCAACATGAAATCTGTAGACTTGCCATTAAGAACTTTTTGTCACCCTATTTGGGACAGCAGGTTGTAGACCTAGTTAGTGTGTTGGGGGCCCACCTTCTCAGCCCACTCATGGGCAGGGCTTGGGCTAAGGAATTCGAAGAATGGGCTGGCCCGCCTTTTGGCTTGCTCGTCAAATGGGCGGGCCATGCACATGTACCAAAAAGCCCACCCCGATCTGGCCCACAAAAATGAAAGCATGTATTGAAAAAATAGATTTTACATGCATATAATGTGATATAACTCATGTTTTTTTTGTTTTGCATTATTAATGCTACATTATATTTAATAGTTTACATGTCAGGCAACACATATAATGGTTACTTAGATATAAATAGTTTAGACGATGCTTAAAAGTATTTACCAATACAAATTATATACGAAAATTGAGATGACAATAATGTAGATTTGGCCCATGGGCCCGTTTGGCCCAGACTTGGGCCGAGCTTAGGCCTTGATATGGCCCAGACCCTGGACAGACGGTTTTAGAACCTCGATCCCTTCGGCATGGCCCGCACTTTGGTCAGGACTAGCAAGCTTGCTAAAAGATGGCAAGTTTCTCATAGAAGTCGTAGAGATGTCGATAATATTCCACGGTAGTGGACTCTCCCTGGGAAGCGCTCCAAATTTATATGTAGATGTCGACAAGAGGAGACTTGATAGTCTGCTGAGAGAATGTTTGTGCTAGTAATTCTTGCATGCCCTTTGCGGTATGCTGATACAGGAGATTCGCCGCAATGTGAAACTCAACGTTGTTGGTCATCCATGTCAAGACATGATAGTTGTCCCAAGCCAAGAATCACAGTCGTTATCCGTCTCCATTAGAGGTTCCTTTATAAGGATACAAATCAGCCCCTGACCGTCGATGAACACCTTTAAGACCCTAGACAAGATCACATATTTGCACCCTTGAGTTTGATAGAAGTTGCACAAACCATCATAGAGATGTAGTAAAGCTTGATGGCGGTAGGAGTCGTGGCCAACATGGTCAAATGTAGAGATCAAAGAGTATGATTTACCGTTCAATCATGCATATGGAGAGGTTAGTGTGTATCAGTGTTCACGAATGCAGGCTGAGCGGTCGCATATGCGAGTGTGGAGTCCTTAGCGCGTCGCATTCCTGAAACCCCTCACTATGTGCCCCTTGCGCATATGCGGGCCACATAAGCGGGTTGTGCAACTGCATATGCACACTGTGCGCCCACTTCCAACTCTAAAGGTGTTATCAGGTAATCGGATCCGGATCTTAAGATGTGGATATGATTTTAGGGTTTAGGCGACCCGATGAACTTGATTTCTCCTCCAGATCCAATTTTTTTATGTTTGATTTTTGGGAGCCAACTTAGGTTTATTGAATGACTGTTTATTTTATTCCATGCCGACTAATTCCAAGATCATGCTTATTCTTGTGATTTTCTTATGCAAGCAGCCAACTTATTCCAACTTAGGTTTGATTCTTGTGATTTTTTATTCAAACTTAGGTTTTATTCTTGTGATTTTCTTATGCTAGAGCCTAACTTCTTCCAACTTAGGTTTGATTCTCGTGATTTTCCTATGTCATCCAACTTATTTCAACTTAGATTTGATACTTTGATTCTTGTTATTTTCGTTGAAGTGAACTGTAATGTATTTTGTACTAACAATGTTTAGGCATATAAAATGATTACTCGAAGATGATATTTCTAACTTAAGTCTCTATTTGATATATAAAATGAAACTGTAATTAGGTTATCTTGAATGTTTATTTTTTGTGAAACAAATTAGGTTTTTATTGTACTGTATTGTTTGTTTCCAAGTACAAAATGTTTATGCTAACATTAAACTTAGGTCTGTTGAATGATTATTTTTTTTAAAGCATTTAAGATATGATTATATCCTAGTTCTGTGAATTTACTTATTCTATTGGACCATAATTATATATCAATTAGTTAAGTTGTAGTCACTTCTGTGTATACATATATTTATTTATTTAAATAAAAAATAGCAAACCGCGTAGAACCGCATAAACTCCGCAGATGCCCCCGCATACCGCTTAATCGCTATTCAGTGACCTGTCCGAACGCGCACGCATACCACTTTCCTGAGCCGTGGTGTGTATGGTTTGATGCTTGAGAGGGGCTTGTGGCGCTGGAGAATGCATGGGAGGGGTTGGCGATGAAGCCGCTCTTGGGGGAGAAGGGGAGTCGTTGGAGGGTGCCCAAGGGGGTTGGTAGCGACGGTGGGTGTCTCTCAAAGGGTGTTGGCGACCTTGGAGGGTGCCCTGGAGGGGCTGGCAACATAAGAGGGTGATGTTAGGGAGCTTTGTTGCGACCGCCCTGCGGTTGCACAAGGTACCTTCAGGTGGAGATAGCCCTACGACACCCTAGGCGTAAGGGCGACATAAGGGCTAGGAAGCCCTACTCACATAAGTTGCAGCACACGCACATGGTGCCTGCGAGCTGAAATAACCCACGCAAGCCCTACATATGGAGGTATGCACGCAGGCGATTGGGTACGAACTCCGGTCTAGAGCCATTACTCTGATGGCAAGTGGAGAGGAGTTGGGAATGAATAGAATGAATTATTAAATAGATATGGAATTCTTATATAGGTTGAAACCCTAAAGTCCAAGAGGAGATAATTACATAAGAGACTCTAAAGCGTTACAAATAGGATTAGGATTCAAATAATAAAGGGAAGGTAAATAACCAAATAACTTTTACACTGAGCAAGTATGTGGGTTTGTATGTTGCATACAATATAAATTGAGTTTTATTTGTTATTTCAAATGATTTGTGCATGCCTTGCATAGTACTTTATATCAGCATATGCGGTGCCATATGATGTCGCCTGATATTATACAAAACTTGCATTTAAGGCTATATTTTAGTAAATAAGTGTTTTATTTCTTAATTAAAGAGCATTAGAACCTTAATTTTTTTTGGAAAAAAATCAAATTTTATAGCCATTTCCATAAAGTTTGGTAATTCTGGTGATACGGCATCGAAATAGACATTTGAGGACATAGTTCAATTGCAGCTCATAGAGAATGGTTTTTGTATCAATTAATTTTGAAAAGGCAGTACCATACATACAGCAACTCCTGAATTTGTAAGTGAAGGGAATCTCAGATTTCTCTATGGAGGTACGATTTTCCAAATCAAAATCAGATTTGCTCATTTGTTCGGAATAGGATGACACCATTCATATATAGAAGCTCCTTGAAAATACTTTATTATAAAAAATCTAGGAATACTCAGATACCTTCTTTGGATAGGAATAACCATAAGTCACAAAGGGCTAGCCACGTGAAAGTATGTGGTCGATCTGCTTAAGGAGATCGACATTATTGGTGTCAAACATGATTTTGTATATTGGTTTTATACTTTTTCCTATGCGGATACCCATTTTAGGCAATAGAGATTACTATAAAATTTGGCCTTCTATTGTCCGGGCTTCTCTCTATGTGAAGGGTTTCATCCTCCATCATTTAATGATAATTTCCGTTCCAAGTCCCATACTTGCAAAAACCTAAATAAAATCCAAATTTCAGCGAAATAGAATCAGTCATTCCTATCACCCACGTGAAGGAGATGGGTGTCTGAATGAAAGAGATCTCCACTGCATTTACATCTTCAGCAAAGCATTGACATTTGAATTATAAGAACAGATTTGCAGCGCTCCTAAATGTCCTGACAGTAGCTAACTAAATATTCGCAGAATATTCCGATAAAACAACCCAATACAACAAAATAAGCTTGAGCTGACGGATCTTTGACGACGGAATATAGGTTTTAGGCGACGGAAATATTTTTGGCGACAGAGATTCCACCACTTAAATGACGCCACTAAAACTCGCGTCACCAAAGACTTTGGCGACGGAATTCCGTCACTTTAAGTTAACACGACAGCAAATCCGTCACTCCAGATCGTCAGCATTGGTAATATTTAAGAAGATAGATTTCAGTTGCTTCATAAGATTTGTTACCAAAATTATCTATAAATGAGATAAATTCCATAAATGACACGTTCACAAACACTTCAACAGTTGTATTGCAGAAATGTATGCAGCAATTAGAAAGTCAAGTAATCATTGTTAATCATTTACATGATTGTGACTTCCCTCATTTAGATCCCATCCACGCAAGTCATTCCTAACAAGATAATAAAACCAAATATTAACCACTAATGAGACATTCTCGGCAGTCATCTGCACTGTGGATTGCTATCATAATGTTAGCAGCATCTACAAATATATCCGTGCAAGCTGAGCAAGCTGAAGTTGAGGCACATAATGTCTCATGCATCGACTCAACCACTTAGCCCTTGTAAAGTCGAACTTCCCTATATCCACTAGAAATGCACTGTAGCATTCAACTGATATTGTTGATGCATGGGATGACCGCATCATCAATACTTCAAGCAGCAAGCCGACATATATCCACTTACCAATCTGTACAAACATATGACAAAAAAACAAAGTTGTTGCAAAATAAACTATCTTCTTGAAATATTCACTTGGCCAGTAATATTTATCAAGAGAATCATCAAAATAACAAAATAACATTGAACTTTAATACCTTGATTCAGTAGCTCCACAAGATCGCAAGTGGATATGACAAATCAATTATCGATGTGCACATTCACCATGAAGTAGATTTCTTCTTGGGCCAAGATAACAACACTGTGACGAACGATGTGTCTTGTTTGCCTTCATGTTCAGTGCAATTTACATCATCAGGCCGCCAATACGATCTGCATGCTTGTTGGCTATTTGACCTATCTAGATGGGGCAACGAATTGCTGTCCAATACGGAGTTTGGGCTCCATTGCACAAAACTAGTAACATTTTTATCTAAGGACCATATCATTGTGACAAACTGAATGAAAGATGTTTAGAAAAATCAGATCCAGATCTAGCAATGAACTAGACATCTAAAGTACCACAATCTTGAGATGTCCAATTGAACCTTTCTTCAATTGATCAGATCCAGAAAACTTGAGCTGCACAAGGCAAAAAAATAAAAGATTGACGGCTAATTTTATTTGAATAAAGAAGTTTCCATGCAGGTGACAATTCATAAGTACCACATTACGCACAATACACTGCATCACCAATGATGTATTACCATAAAACTTTGGCAATCTTATCAAGTGTTATGTACCAACGTCAAATGCATTTCAAACATATTGCTACCGAGCTATTGTCCATACTCATATCATACATCACTCATGAAAAATACATTAGAATCACATCTATGAAAGGCATAACACACGTGCAAACACCAAAAGTTGGAAATTTAACAGCACGCAATAAATTAACTGGCATTGGATACATTTATAAGCGTTGGCAGGATCTCACAAGCAGTTGAGAGAAACGGAAGCAATTCATATAATAGGAATAAAAAGATCAACCGTAGAACCATAACGAACATGACATTCACATGCCAAAGAGCAATCTGAAGGAAAGATCGAACTCCAGATTATCGAAGCTTCTCTATTATTATGATTGAACTGTTGGGTGCAGCGGTTAATAGAACGAAGATCAACCCACGGATGAAAAAATAGCAGAAGAAAAAATATATAAATATGCAAATTCCAATTCAAGTTAGCATGGTCGATGATGCAAACTTCCATAACAAGTCAAATGAGATCTGATAGAATTAGAAATGATACATACAAATCAAATGAATGGACAAAAATAACAATGGAAGGAAAGGAAAGATGTGAAATGATACAAATCAAATCAAATCAAATGAATGGTGTAAAATGTGAAAAAGCCCTAGAGGGGTGAGGGTGAGATCGGAGGAACATGCAGAGAGAGGGTGAGCGAGGGGGTGAGGGAGACAAAGGGAAGGAGGCGGAGAGAGAGGGAAGGAAAGGGAGAGCAACCTCGGCGGGTGGCGGGAGGAGTGCTTCGCCGGGCGCAAGGGCTGGTGTAGATGTCGAGATGGACGAGGTTGAGGGCGAGGAAGGCTGGTCCTTGGTCGAGGCGAAGAGGGGTCGAAAGAAGAAAAGAGTGGAGGCAGGCCGGTGTTTTCGGTGTGGTGATGTTGGTCACTTCGCCAGATCGTGCGCCAAGGATATCGTGTGCTTCAAGTGTAATGGAGTGGGGCATCGGAGGTTTGTTTGCCATCGCCGGGGGACTTGGCGGCCAAAGTCCCAGCCATCTGATATTGTCGCAGTGGTCAGGGATCGACATCTAGTCTCGGATGCGTATGCTGGGGACACGGTAAGGGCGGTGGAGGATCTTGTGCTGCTGTTGGGTTCAACCTTCGAAGGAGACATCGTGGCTTTCGGTGGTGGCATTGTATGCGCCCGTGGACTCTCTGAGAGAGAGGAGACTCATCTCTTAAGGGGCGACATCAATCCTTTGGTGGATCGAACTTGGCGGAGGTCACGATTTCGTGACGGTGCTGAACTTGTTGCGCAACCGATTTCGAGGCGTATTCGGATTTCTGGGGTTCCCTTGAGGTGTAGAGGCCTTCGCACTCTACAGGCGTGCTTGATGCCTTTGGGAGAGGTGGTCGCGGTCCTCTCTGATGGCCTCAAACCAGGCGGTAGTTCTGAAGTCTTGGTGGAGCTGTTGGGGCCGTCTTGTCCTTTGCCGGAAAGGACGACCTTGACTGTGGGCCGGACATCTTTCCTTCTCGGTCTTGCAGTGCTGGATGATCTCTCTTCGGCATCTTCAGGTGCGTCTGGGAGGTCTGGGGTCCCCTTAAGCAGGGGAGGAGGAGAGGTGGAGAAGAAAGCGCCGCCGGTCGCGGCGGAGGAGGGAGCCGGATTTCCACCGTCGTTTCAGTTTCCCGGTGGGGAGGGGGAGCCGCAATTCACGGAAACATTAATTGGAGGAGTTACTACATGCAATGACTATTGGAGGCAAAATAAGGTATCTTTTCAAATTCACGGCAGCAATAACTCGATGGGGGATCAATTGCCAGAAAAATGGAAATTGCCATGCACGTCTCCTTCAAAAGCCATGCATGATGACGTGGATGGAGGGGCTGAAGTTAATAAGGCCGTATCTAATCTTTCCTTGGTGAACGTTACTAATTACGCGGAAGGTGCGAATCCAACCAGGATGACCACAATGCCGTGTGGTTCTGGGACAAGGAACGAAGTCAGCATTGCTAATTCGGCTCCCATGGTATTTGCGGTTGACTTCTCTCGCTACTCCGGTCTGGATCGGGTGGTGGCAATTGGTGCAAGCAGGAAGACGAGTACATCCGGGGAGAGAGGTGTATCTTCCTTGGTTGGTTCCGAGAGTGGGACAAGAGGGTGTTGGGTGCGGTCGGGGAAGTGGGAGGGGAGGAGAAGACTGGGAAGGGGGAGAGCAGTGGAGAGGCTCCAGAGACCGCCTTACTTGAATGTCAGTTTAGTAAACTCGAGAAAAAGACGTCGTGTAGAAGGGGGTTTGGAGCCTCTAGGAGCCGTCCAAACAGGAGCTGAACCCTGTTCCTCGGGGCAACAGTTTTTGTTAGACTACATTGCATCTGAAGAAGATGGAGTGCCAGTAGAGAATGTAACAGTGGAAGGTTTACGTCAACGAGTGGCTCATTGTGTCCAGGTGGAGTTGGCGGGGGAAGACCCCTTTGTTAGCAAATGAAGATCATCTCGTGGAATGTACGCGGTCTGGGACAGCTGGAAAAGAGACGGGCTGTCGGATCATTGGTAGATGAATGGCGAGCAGATGTGATTTTCCTACAAGAAACAAAGCTTGAGACGTGGGACCTTCCTCGTTGGAGGTCATTATCTGGAACTAGACTTTCAGAGTTTAGGTCAGTCCCTTCGGTTGGTTCGTCGGGAGGCATCCTTGTTGGTTGGAATGGTGACCTATTGGAGTTGAGGGATTCAGTGGAATCTCAATACTCATTGTCAGTGGTTCTAGAGCGCAAGGCCGATGGTGTCCGCTTTCTCCTCTCTGCAGTTTATGGGCCATCTGGTGCACGTGCCGGCTCGCGCCTTTGGGAGGATCTCTGTTTGGCACGGGAGAGACATGAAGACCTTCCGTGGCTTATTGGTGGGGACTTCAATGTCACCTTACTATCATCAGATCGACCCCGGGACCGAGGTGGGTTGGACCCTGGATCACCTGCCTTTAGAGAATTTATTGAGGAGCGCTCATTACAAGTTTTTGATGCTTTGAACTCCCTCTATACGTGGCGGAATACATCCTCAAGATCTAGGCTGGACAGGTTTCTGTGTTCGACAGAGTTGTTGGAGGCTTTCCCACTTGCGGGTGCTAGCTCGTTACCGCGTTGTCACTCTGACCACACGCCTATCTGTTGGGATTCTGGTGAGTCTGTTCGGTTGGGAAGTATTTTCCGATTTGAGCGCTCTTGGCTTTTGGAGGAGGACCTCAAGGATCGTGTTGTTCAGTGCTGGAGGGAGGTTGGCTCTTCTGGATCAGCTTCTAAGGATATGGCGGCACGATTGAAGAAGCTGAGGTCGATGTTGGTGAGTTTTCGTAGGGAAATCAAGGTCCGTCGTAATGAACGAAGGGACCGGGCGCAGGCTGAAGTGGTTAGACTAGACAGAATTGAAGATGTCAGGGAGCTCTCCGAGGAGGAGAAATTGACAAGATCAACTCATCATAGGGTGCTTATAGAAGAGGACAAGAAGAAGGAGGTGGAGTGGAGACAACGCTCACGCCAAACTTGGCTGAGGGAGGGCGATGCGAATACGAGATTCTTTCATGCGGTGGCGAATGGAAGAAGACGGCGAAACTTTATCCACTCTTTGGAGGTTAGGGGAGTGCGGGTTGAGAGCGAGAGGGAGATCGGAGCTGCGGTTGTTGGGCACTTTAGGGAGATGAGTAGGAGAGACCACCTCGGTGGAGTTCGTTGGCGTGATAGAGAGGTACCTCGAATTTCTGAGGCCCAAGCAGATCTGTTGCTTTCCCCTTTCACCATTCAGGAGGTCCGCACAGCTGTTTTTGATCTAAATGCTGATGGCTCTCCAGGGCCTGATGGGTTTCCAGTTTTCTTCTTCCGTGAGTTCTGGGATTTGGTGGGCCAAGATGTTCTTGCTGTGGTGGAAGAACTGAGAGGAGAAAATCGTGGTTTTGATCGGTTAAACCGTTCCTTAATTTTTCTTCTCCCTAAGAGGGAGGTGGTGGATCGAGTAGAAGACTTCAGGCCTATTGCCCTTTCAAATGCCATATATCTCATTGTTGCAAAAGTTCTTGCCAATAGGCTTCGTGTTGTTTTGGATGACGTCATCGGTGAATCGCAAACAGCTTTTATTCCTGGTAGACTTATGATGGATAGTGTGGTTATTGCTTCGGAAATTGTTGCTGATTGGAAGAGAAGGAAGGTCAAAGGTTTTCTGTGGAAGATTGACTTCTCTAAAGCGTACGATTGTGTTAGTTGGAAATTCATTTGGGCGTCCCTATCCAGACGTGGCTTCCCTGATGAGTGGATCTCCTGGATGAAGAGGTGTGTGACGACGACTTCCTGTTCAGTGTTGATTAATGGAAGACAAGAAGGGGGCTTTTTTCAGCCGCAAAGGGGGGTTAGACAGGGGTGCCCGCTTGCTCCGCTTCTTTTTGTTATTGTGGCAGACGCGTTGTCAAGGATGGTTACTCGTGCGGTAGAAGGAAATTTTCTCCAGGGGTTCACTATAGATGGTCTGTCTATCCCACTATTACAATATGCTGATGATACAATCATGTTCGTGGAAGGTGGTGCTCCTGAGGCTGAGGCAATTTCTACGGTGTTGGACCTTTTTGGTAGTGTATCGGGGTTGAAACTCAATGAGGAGAAGTCAACTTTTGTTCCTTTTGGACTTTCTGAGGAGGAGGTCGACGCTTGTGGGACATTCTTGCACTCGCGGCGTGGGACCCTCCCAATCACGTATTTGGGATTGCCTGTGGTGGATGGCAGGTTAAGGCAGTCAGATTGGGCTCCAGTGGTGGAGAGACTTGAGAACAAGCTTGCAGGATGGCGTGCTTCTTGCTTATCTCAGGGCGGACGCTTGGTGCTTTTGAGGTCGGTCCTTTATGCGATTCCTGTCTTTTTTCTATCATCTCGCTTGCTACCGGTGGGGATTCGTGGACGTTTGGAGAATTTAATGCGCAGGTTCTTTTGGGCTGGTACACCGTTGGTTGCTTGGAAGGTTGTTACGCTTACTGAGGATGATGGTGGTTTGGGAGTCCTGAACCTTGAGGTGATGAACAAGGCCCTCCTGACGAAATGGGTCACTCGCATTTGGGGGGAGGGATCAGATGTGCTTTGTACATTGCTGAGGAAGATTTATGGCGTGACAGAGGCCCTGGAGTGGCGTCCCAATAGATTGGTAAAACCGTCAAACTTTTGGCGTGGAGTGTGCTCGGTGCTTCAGCATATTTCTCCATATCTAAATCCTGTGCTAAGAGATGACGCTGAGGCTAGTCATTGGATATGGTCTGATGGTGCTTTTACTGTGAAGAAGGCCTACAAGGTCTTATATGCGTCCATCGTCTTTGATCCGGGAATCTCAATGCCAAGGTTAGGACAAATTTGGTCTTGGAAGATTCCGAAAAGAGTGAAAGTTTTTCTCTGGTTGTTTGGGAGGGAGCGGGTGATGACTGGTGCTCGGAGGGCCCGACTCTTCGGGGCTAACAGCTCTTGCATGCGATGTGGTGAGGAGATAGAGGATGCTAATCACTTATTTTTCACTTGCTCTTCTTCGAGACAAATTTGGGAAGGGGCAAACATACCCACGATTGCATCTTCAGGGGTCACGGAGTTCTGGGAGTCCATTGGACGGTCGGGAACATGCACACTTGCTGAGAAAAAACATGCAGCGTCTATTTTATGGGCAATTTGGTTGGGAAGGAATGGAACTGTTTTTCGTGGGGAAAGATTTTATCTTGAAAATGTAATAGAGCACGCCAGACTCCTTTATGGGTCTTGGACTTTGTAACATTTGTACTTAAATTGTGAATATAAGTTTTTGGGTGTCTACCTTCACGGTTGACACCCTTTTTCCCTTCAAAAAAAAAATAACAATGGAACTTCATAATGTATTCGTAACCTAAACAACAAAGGCTCTCTCAATCAACTTAACTCAAAACAATCTATTTAACTCAAAAGTAGTAAGCACAGACTTTTACCACTTGCATAAATGTCCTTCAATTGATCTGCATCAGTCTTCTAAGGAGAAGTGAAGCGCAACAAATTAAAAATAGATTAAAGAACTAGAATCTAAAACGAAAAAAAAAATGATGACTCATCACAGTAGTTAATATAACCCACTAAACTAAAAATGGCCGGGAATATTATACATATATTGCATAAACGAAAGACTTCGACAATTGTTGACGGCAACACCAATATAGAAGCATCACATATAACAGTACAGAGACGTATTAACTGATAATCCTACTGTGCGATTAATTATAGATAACAAACACAGGTAATTGGTTTCCCATAAGCCTCAACGTATCACTTGTCTGAAACCGTTTGGTAACATTGAAGTAATTGTGAGATAATATTAAAAATAGAAATGATGACATTTTCTCAATCAATTATATATATTAATCAGCTGAGGCTTGAAAATGTCATAGAGAAGACCACAGCAACACAAATCAATTGTCATTGTGCATATCCTCCTTGTCACACAACCCAGATTTGATCAGCGCATAGAGTTAGAAATATCTCCCGTACTTTCAAATAAGAAGATAGTGTTGAGATTCAAAAAGTGGGCTCTTCTTCTACCCTTCTTCTCCATCTTTCACCGCACCAAATTTCTCAAACCCAAAACAAGTCCAGTATACTGCTAACTCCTGCATACCCCCCCCCCCCCCCTCAAAAAATGAACATGTGCCTTTTCGCTAGCAATTTAGCACCTTTGATATACATCAGGTTCTTGTATTGCTTCAAATTATCAAGCTCATTGGTCCAAGAAATTTATAGCCTAAGGTAGTAAATTTGACCATCAGTTTCAGAACAAATACACGTGTAAAAAGAAAGTACACCTAACCTTTTTGAACACTGGTGGAGGGCTTTGCTGGATTATTTCTCTCCTTGTTTGAAGGACAAAGCCATCGAACAAGGTAGAAAGATGTGCATAACATGGACAAGGAGCATGTCCGATATTGATTTCACCAGTGAATAGCGATTAAGGGACGTTACTTCCAATAACTTCTAAGAGAACTAGCATTAAAAAAGATAAAAAAACTAGCAATGCTCCTTTGATCAGATTTAATATCATTCACAATGCATATTCATTCCTAACAAAGCTTGTGCACCATAGTATATATGATCCTGCTATTGTCCCCCTACCAGCATACTAGACACATTTACACATGAACACACGTAGAAATACTCTCATAGACACATACTCTCACACAGACATGCATTCATACTCTCAAAGATACATTTACACATTAAGATACTTCTACACATTCAAACAAAACACAAATTTACCATTGCACATAACACGACAAACATTCTCAAAATTAAACATTCACAGGTACACAAATTCACACAAGCATACATTACATAAGCATATTCTTACACAAAACATACACACATACAAATTTACATATAAACATAATGTCGCACAAATATCAATGCAACATTTACACAGTCACACATACATTAATACAAACACAAATTCCCACACATGCACACATATACACATATCATGGACAAATTCAAACTCAAACATACTCTCACACATATATAGTGGATATTTGGCGATGCGTGTGTATGTTCACATACATTGATCAAGCATGTGCGGTGAGTGCTAAAAACTAGATTTATAAATCATGTGTATTTGACAACAGAATGAATAATTTACGATAACACATTGATATGTGTACTAATAGAGGAAGTTGAGCTTAAGTTATGTCAAATGTAGCATCAGCTCATTGGACTTATAAGTTGATCTGTCAGAAAGAAGTCCATATACGCTTGCAATAAAAAATAAATTGCACTTCCTATAGATTTCACATAAGTGTAATTTTTAATTAAATTCCAAATGATCGGAAATCGGAATTTCAATATAATAAAAATTGAACTGCAAATGTTAAACAACAGAGGGAAAGGAACTTAATGTCAAAGTTGAACTGCAATGTAGCAATGTAAATTACCTAGAGGATGCACGAAGACAAGAAAATAAAAAAATCCTAATTTTATAAATATCAAGTGCAAAATGGCAATGGAATAACAACTAAAACAAATATAAAGCATCCTACCTGGATTGGGAAAACCCGATATAATTAGGCTCCTCCACCCAGAAATCCGTGCTATATCTTTTCCTGTCTCTGCAGACATGACCTACAACCTGAAACATGATCCTTCGGACAATGATATGATAATATTTGAAGATTCATATAAACTTTTGGAATTGATAATGAAATTTGTGCTCCATAAGATATATACGATAGGTAGGAACTGCAGCAAGTAAAAGATGAAATCCAACAGGCACAACTAATTCCTACTGTGGAATATGGAAAGAAAGAAAGAATGGTATAAATTTAATAAAAATTGACGAGCGCAACAGTACTGCAACTGAGAACAAATAATATTCAAAACTATTTATTGCAAGAGGAGCATTCCTATACTATTTGTAGCATGCCAGTATCTATTAACTTGATAAACAAACAGTAAAATGAAACGCTGTTTATCATGCAAAAGAAAGAATATAACATGTTTTCATCATACCCAAGGGATTTTTGAAACTTATCAGGTATATCTCTTGCATAACTATACTCAGTTACATTCAATGTTTCAAACTCCTTTAAGAATCAGAAATCAAATCAAAACTTATCTGTTATTACTGCCCTGAAACTAGACATTACAGAAATAGAAAATATTTTGAAGTAATTCATGAGGTTTAGTGGTCAAACATGTAATATTCCATTTTAAATAAAAATTTAAATACTTGCATGTTATTAAGCATGCGACTGCTAGTGAAGCACATCGAACTAAATGGTTGCATACATATGGAAATTTGAATCAAAACTTATTAACTTATGTCATAGCCTTCTTGTTAAGGCCTTCTAGTTAAGGTAATAGTGGCTCAATCTTCTCGACATTTAACATCCAAGCAAGGTTAGAGCGAGAAGCACATCCTTTGCAAATGTACAACAGAGAAAATGAAAGGAAAATCAACCACAACCCCCAAAGTTCACATGAAAAAATCTTATGATCAATCACAAAAGACATGCATAAAGTATAATGATGATTGATCGACAAAAATCATAAGATAGAGTAAAGCCATAAAATCTAAGAAATCCTTAACTCAACAACGGAATGTCATCACTTGCTACCAACACCCATCTCTCGCCACCGTCGCGAACCCTCCACAACATATTGCTGTTGCGACTTGTCCATCACCCATCACCATAAGCCCTGGCTAGATATTCAACCTCCGCAGGAAGAATAGAGTATTTATCTTCCTAAAGGAAGAGGTTCCACCACTTCCGTCAACTCCCGTTTCCGCTCCGCCGCCGTAGGTGTAGGAGGTGCAAGGGAGGGTACGATGGGGCTGCTGCAGCGGGCATGGGACGGTCGTGGCGTGCGAAGGTCGTCTCCGGTGAGAAGGAGACGCAAGTCAGGGTGACGAGACTGGTCGTTGAGAGGCAGGAAGGTCGCCTCGGCCATCAACGCTGCCATATTTTGTATAATTCCAGAGAATTTCGATAGGCTGCAATATTTCTCCAACGCTGGTCCTGACTCCACGCTGCAATATTTTGTATAATTCCAGAGAATTTCTCCAATTTTTCTTTAAAAAACGGTTGTTGTGACATAATTGTGACGACATGCACTGTAAGTGGACAACAGTTTCCCTGAAAAGGGGCGATTAGCCGAGTGGACAACAATTTCCCTGAAAAGGGTGTTTAGGCGACGGATTTAGGCGGCAAAAATCCGTCACATTACAATCCGCCGTCTAAACACCGTCACAATAACACATTTCTGTTGTAGTATAAGTACTTTCTCTTATAATATCCAAGCAAAAGTTTTTAATCATAGCCTCCCTCCATCTATTTTGGTTAGATTTCGGCAGGGTAAGAATAAAGAACAAATCAAATTGCTACCAACCTCGAGAAAGGCAGGGCCGAATATTTTTGCCTCTGAATGAGGGAAATTTAGCTTAAATAACTGATGATCACTCTCTTGAAAACACTCTGCCCCGATATTGTGGCAGATACCCATATTCCCATGATAAATTGCATGGCAGGTCTCACCAGTAAGATACTTACCCGCAAAAGATAGAAGAAACCTGACAGGTGATTAACTTTGTTGAGAATAAAAATAACAAGGTCAAAGTAAATCATGTCGACAGCAAAAAAGACACCTGAAAACAACCCAGTGAAGCATTGCATATATAAACCATGTTTACAAATAGACACACAGGTCCCTCATCCTAAGATGATCAACATGAAGAGACTAATAAAGTCAAATTTATTGAGATATTATGTATCTTTTGTTTCTTTTATGTATTCTCTATTCCTTCTATCCTCTTTATGTAATTTGCACAACCGCTCTCTCCCCTATATAAGAGAACTCCAGGGACTCATGGATAAGCAAGTTATTGTTTTCTCCCAACATGGTATCAGAGCGACGGTCCTAGACCGGAGTTCTATTATCCCACTTGTGCCCTAGCCCCCACCCAAAAGCCTCCGCGCCTCTCCGTGTCTCTCCACGCGAGTCTTCGGAGCCGCCATAGCACCGTTGCATTAGCCCCCCACTGCCACAGCACAGCCAAAACAACCCCATGCTGCTACAGCGTCGCCGCGGAGGCCCTGCGCCTCCCCAAGCGTTGCCGCAGCAGCCCTCATGCTGCAGCTATTGCCCAACTGCGCTGCAGCAGCACCACCAGCACTGTCGCAACATGTCCCCGTGCTATCCCTCGTGCCGTCACGGGCCTCCGTGCGCCGTATACAATCCTCGTGGACAATTCACGTCCTCTACATAGCAAAAATCATGTCTGAAATGGTCTGATTTTGACGGGAAAAGGTGATTTCAGAACTATAAACCACTTTTTTCCGCCATAGCACGGATCAAAGAGTGAAGAGGATGGTTATGTGAGTCTACACGTACAACCAATCCTCTATATGATCGTGTAGACTAGCTCGTATCCGTCTACTTCCCAATCGAGTTCCGTTTCAAATTTCAATTTTCATCATGCAAGGTTGCAAAAGTCGGTAGTCGGTACTCGGTCGGCTGGGTCACTGACTAAGGATTAATCGATAGTCGGACGACTAATCGGATTTAGTCGGACTTTAATCGCCTTTGAGTTTTATGATTATTTTAAATATATACCTCATATTTAACATATATTTACATAGATTTTATACATTTTTGTACTACCATAATAAAATAAAAGAGGTAATTGAATTTAAATAAAACATTAAGCATATTATAGTTAGTTTGCTTACAAAAAAGGTAAAACATTAAAAAAATATGGTATCTTCAAGCAAAAATTGGTCGATTAATGTACCTAGTCGGAGTTAGTCAGTACTCGATCGGTCACCCCACTGACTAGACTAGTCGGACCTACTAGTCGGGCCAGTCGGGAGACTTTTACACACTGTCATCATGTTAGAGAACAAGGGTGACATCTTTTCTTCATATGAGGCCTTCAAGGTTGTAGAAAGTGACAGTCGGTACTCTGTCGGCGGTGTCACCAACTAAGGATTAATCGACAGTCGAGCGATTAATCAGATTTAGTCGGTCATTAGTCGTTTTGAAATTTTTTATTATTTTAAATATATAACTCATTTTTATACATAAGTTTGCACATTTTCTATATTTTCATAACGAAACAAAAGAAGTAATTGACTTTAAATATAGCATTATTGCATATTAGAATAAGTTTGTTTATATATTAATATAGATTTGTACATTTTCAATACATTCATAATGAAACATAAGAAATAATTGACTTTAAATATAACATGAAATATAACATGAAGCATATTAAAATAAGTTTGCTTTTAAAAAAAGCAAAAACTAAAAAAATATAAAATAATGATGTAAAAGTCGGCCGACTAGTCGGGTTGAATGACTAATGGTCGGCTAGTCTTAGTCGAGTCTGCTACCCCCTCCCCACCGACTCAACTAGTTGGCCTAGTCGACCGACTTTTACAAGCTTGGGGCCTTCAAGGGTCTGGCTCCCATCGTAAAGATGGATGGGACCAACTACGAGTTGTGGTCCATACAGTTTTCGACACTGATGTGGTGCAATAACAAGGAGCACATTGTGACAAAGCTCGAGCCGACGGATAATATTGGGGTTAATGCTTCATGAAATCAAGATGACATATACATACGTATTTGGCTCTCTGGGACCCTCACGACAAAGATCACCAACGATATTTTGAAAACCAACTCACTGCCAATGCGATGTGGGATATTCTGACAGTCACGAGCACCTGTATGAAAGGCCCGGGGCTGTTTTCTTTTTCATATGTCAAGGGCTGGTAAGGTTTTATGCGTTGTATCGAATTAAAGCACATGCTCCACCGCTTGTGCGGGCCCCCGTCAATTCCTTTGAGTTTCGGTCTTGTGACTGTACTCCCCAAGCGGAGTCTTTCACGCATTAGCTGGGCCCCTGATCCGCGTGGACCAAGGGCGAAGACTCATCGCTTACGACATGGACTACCAGGGTATCTAATCGTGTTCGCTCCCCATGCTTTCGCACCTCAGCGTCGGTAGGGACCCAGAGAGCTGCCTTTGCTGGCCTTCCTTCGTGGATCTAAGGATTTCACCCCTACACGAAATTTCACTCTCCTCTGCCTCACTCAAGTTCATTGGTTTTGAGAGCATTCCACCACTTTTTGGCGACTTTCACTTGCACAAGACCCGATGAACAGCCTACGTGCCCTGCCAACCGAAAAACGAGGTCAAGATTCTTCAGCTTAAGTTCGATATATACACGGTTAAGCATAATGATTGTCCTCTGGGAATATTTGAGAAGCCTCCCAGTTTCATGTGTGTTACTACTCCATGGAGCAACAGATGGCATATAGGAACTCTACGATGGTTGGAGTTTGGAGTTTTCTTGGTAGCCCTGGATCCGGAATATGAGGTTGCACGCGCACAACTCCTTACAGGCATGACCATACCTCACATGGAGGAGGCCTACAGTCGCCTCAACAATCTTCTTATCTCACCCGATGCCATTACACAGACCTCCTCAGCAACGGTTGCATCTCGCGGTAGGGGAGGTTCTATGCAGTTCAGAGGGCGTGGTCCCTGTGATAGAGGAGGTGGACGTCACCGTAGCCCCTGCACCTATTGTCGTCATCCAAGACACTCTAAGGACACATGCTATCGGAAGCATGGATACCCGCATCTGCTCTATTGGTAGAGCAGATAACCCTCCAGACACTTCGACTTATTAGACAGATCAATGCCTTGATGATATTGTCTCTCGTATACGGGAAATCATGACTCTTGTTGCTGGCACCACTACAAGTTCCTCAGATGTTGTACTTGTTACTAGAGCCTCTTCAAGATCCTCAGGTATAGCATACGTTTTTACCAGTTGTAGAAGGATTGATATGACAGAGTTGATCATGGACTCTGGTTCTTCCAACCTCTATGTCGAGACAAAGTTCAGTTCAGTTCTTACAGGTCTATATCCCTAGGTAGATGGGTCGTCATTATGAATGGAGTTTTCTTACCAACCACAGGACAGGGGGAGTGCATTTGACACCATCCATGTGCCTTCAGAATGTTTTATATGCTCCTGATTTTCAGATGAACTTGCTTTATATTAATCAAATCATAAAGGATTTGCATTGTCGTGCCATCCTCTTCTCTTGTGTTTCAGGACATGCTCACGGGCAGGGTGATTGAATGTGACTGTACATAGTGGGGGCTTCACATACTGGTCCAGCCTCCTCATGTTGGTGCATCTATTGTTCATAATGAACCAGTCTCACCGTACTTGTGACATCTTCGTTTTGGCCACCTTCCTTTGTAGTTGTGTCATGCCCTCCCACAGATTTATATGTGATCTTCCTTCCAATGTGAGGCTTGCCAGCTTGGGAAGCATCACTGCTCTTCTTTTCTTGATCACTAGAGTTATAGTAGTACTCAGTTATTTGAGTTTATTCACGTAGATATGTGGGGTCCGAGTGATCACCAGAGGCATCGTTTTTATCTTGTTGTTGTGGATGACTATTCTAGACTTTGTTGGGTCTTTTCAACAATAACAACAACAAAGCCTTTTCCCACAATTATGTAGGGTCTGCTACATGGATTCTTCGCCTCCATTCACATCTATCTTGGGTCAATCCCGAGCTTATATCCACAAAACAAAGATCCCTTCGTATGGTCTCTTTCCAATATTCTTGGGCCGTCCCCGCCCTCTCTTAGCCGGCTCAACATCCCAATACTCGCATCTCCTAACTGGTGCATCAACTGATCTTCTTTGCAAATGACCAAACCATCTTAAGCAGTTTTCTCGCATCTTATCCTCGATCGGATAAGATCTTGTTGGGTCTTTTGTGAAAAAAATAAGTCTGAGTCTAGGTTTGTCACTAAAACCTTTATTAATGAAATAAAGAACATTTTCTCCACTACTGTCAAGTATTTACGATCTGACAATGCCTTAGAGTTATGCACTTTACAGCTATCTGAGTTCCTCACTAGGGACATCGTTTTTATCTTGTTATTGTGGATGACTATTCTAGACTTTCTTGGGTCTTTTTGTTAAAAAAATAAGTATGAGGCTAGGATTGTCATTAAAACCTTTATTAATTAAATAAAGAACATGTTTCTCTACTACTGGCAAGTATTTGCGATCTGACAATTCCTTAAAGTTATGTACTTTACAGCTATCCGGGTTCCTCAAATCCCTTTGCATCATACACCAGATCACATGTGCTTACACATCTCATCAGAATGAGTGTTGTCTCATGCAAACATTGTCATTTACTCGATGTGATCCGAACCATTTTGATTCAGAGTCGTTCTCCCCACTCTTACTGGGGTGATACAGTCCTCATAGCTTGCTACTTGGTTAATCGTATGCCATCTTCTGTTTTAGGAGAAAAGGTTCCTTTCTAGATCGCATTTTTCGAGAAGGACGTATTCTCCCTTACATCCCAATTGTTTAACTGTGTGGCCTTTGTTCACAATCTGATGTCTAGTCGTGACAAGTTCTCTCCTAGAATTGTCAAGTGTGTTTTTTGCTACTCTCGTATCCAGAAGGGGTACTTTTCTTTTTTGATCTGCTTCGACGAAAATACTTTGTCATTGTCGATGTCACCTTCTTTGAGTCTGTTATATATTTCTCCCCTACAAGTGACAGGTTGACTCCATCTGACTCTAGTGATGTGATATACAAGCATTCTGCTCTTACGGTTGTACCACATCCAGTACCTACTCTGTCTCCACCACCACCACCATGCCAGAAATATCATGTGCAGTAAGCAAAGTGAGTTAGTTCATGGAGCAGCCTAGACAGACACATATGGATGCAGTCCATATGACTCTGAGGTATCTAAAGGCCTCACCCGACACCGGTCTTCTATGCAACAGAGATACATCCTTTACCATTACAGCTTGTGCAGATGCAGATTATGCAAGGTGTCCCAAGGACAGGAAATCTATCTCTGGCTCTGCATTGTTCGTAGGGAGTTCTTAGTGTCATGGAAGAGCAAGAAGCAGACAGTGGTTGCCAGATACAGTGCAGAATCAGAGTTTAGGGCCATGACACATGCTAGTACATGGATGACGTGGGTCAAAGCTGTTCTTACTTACCTAACAATTGAGTTGTCACTTCTCATGCACCTCTAATGCAATAACCAGTCTGCTCTATTCATTGCCAACAACTTAGCCTTCCATGAGAGGACCAATCATATCGAGGTTGATTGTCACCACACTCGAGATATGATCCACAAGAACTTCATCTCCACCACTCATATTAGTTAAGGAGATCAGACAGTAGACATGCTCATCAAATCCCTAACCAAAGGGCCTTTCCAGAGATGTTGTTTCAAGATGAGCATGATTGATATCTACGCCCCATCTTGAGGGGGAGAGTTAAGATATTATTTATTTTTTGCTTCTATTATGTATAATCTATTTTTTCCGTCCTCTTTATGTAATTTTCCCAACGGGCCTCTCCTCCATATAAGCGAATCCTAAGGCATCATGAATAAGCAAGTTATTATTTTCTCCAAAAGCAAATGCATTATAGATTTATGTTTCAAAAAATATTATAGAATGGAACTTTTAGTACAATGTGATTTGAAGTAAAGTATTTCGAAAAATTAGCTACGTATGTGAAGGAGCAAGCCACATATTAGAATATATTCCAGCGATATCAAATCACATTGACCTTTACCATGGACAACCACATGAGCAAGCCACATATTCTAATATATTCCAGCAATATCAAATCACATTGACCTTTACTATGGACAACCACAAGAAATCATCTCCTCGTCAGAACATACGTAGAAACATGATTTAGCCTATGCAAATTTTCAGGAAAAAATGTGATTCACGCGTCAATGCCTTGGGCATGTGTGTATTATAGTTCAAATTCAGAGATTCGAGTTCAGTACAGTTGACTTGATCTCAAATCAGACCGAAATGTCAAAATTAAATCAGAAACTTCATAGTATGTTTTCAATGCATGAATCTTATAAGAACAATCTGTACAGTATCAACACATCCTTGAAAAACTATAGCATTCGATTTCACTAAGTTTTTTATATATAAATAATCTAAATAATCGACCAGTATGCCCCCCTTTTCTCTGAGATTCACCTTATTGTTTTTTAGGAAAAAGAGGGTGCGTCGTCGAGAAGATACCTACCCGTAAACCACTATATATTCACAATATATATCAAAAAGTAGTTATAATGACCAAAAGGTCTTTAACCTTTTGGCATGCTCAATAATATTTTTCATGTACATTCTCTCTCCACGGAAGATGTTCCCAATCCATGCAATCCACATGAAACTACAAAATAGCAGCCACCCAAACCTTAGTGTGATGGCTCCCATTCCCCAACACTGAATCAAGTCCAAAAAACCAACCCAATCAGCAATCGTATACAACGTCACATGTGATGTCGCCCACACCTCCCTTGCAACCAAACAACCAAAAAAATGTGATCTACATCTTCAACAGTTGCAACTCAACGTTGGTACGTGCCGCCAACTCCAAGGAATCTGCCTTGCCAAAACCAAATAAAGATCCTCATGCATTTAGAGACCTTCCACCTCTACATGTCGGTAAACAAGTCTGAAATGCTTGTCGGATCAAAGATCGTCTTCAGATAGAAGGCCTTTTAAGTCCTTCCACCTTCCACATAACTCCTTTGTTTTGCACCTACATCAATCTATCACTATCTCCGAAGCAAGCACCATGTTATCCATCAACTGTCTGCTTGGGAGGAAGGCACTCTAAGCTGGTGAGACAATCTTGTTCAACACCCCCTCAAACGATTCGCCAGTCTTAGCCACATGGAAATGGAGCAGCACACCTCCACACTGGTTGCGACATCTTTCTTGAGGAGCAAGAAACGGAATAGGTTGAGCCTATCGAAACTCATATTTCCCTACATAAACTCCATCACTAACTCCATTATCTCCTCTTCAGTGAGATCCAAGAATTCTCTATAAAAAAACTGAGAACCAGTCTGGACCAGAATATCCATCCAAATTTAGTGCAAACAAGGCTTCGCGCACCTCCACTACCTAAAAAGGTTTCGACAATTCCTCTGCATCACCCTCAAAAATGCAACTCACACCTAAGCCCAACCACCTCGAACCATTGTGTAGTTGTGACGTTCGGATCCGAATAACCCGAATATGAAGCTGAACCTAACCCAATTAGGGTCCATATGCCACGATAAACTATCGATCAATATTGAATGATTTAAATCAATCCTGAAATTATAAATTTAAAATTCATTTGGAATCAATCGATCCAAAATCGATTACATCGTAATTCGTGTATTCAGAAAAGTTATGACACAATCGAAAATCATAAAAAATAAATCGAAACCATCATAAAATTTGTACCAATGAAATAAAATCAATGAAATCGATCGTTCATCGATCGGAGGTCATTTGACAATTTAAAATAACAAAATTTAATCTCAAACCAAGAGTGTATCTCGACAATCTCTGAATACATCTTAAATCAGAAGTATATGAATATTATACTCATTTTGATCATCAAAGACGACCAAACAAGCTATTGTACATCTGAATCGGAGATTCGAGGTGCAAGTGGATGACTTTGGAATTCCAGTTAAGAGAGAGAATCGAGAGATAATGGATATACAATATATATATACATATGACAAATGTCACATTTTAAAGCCAACATATGGCCTTCTCTCTCTCCCTCCACTTGGCCCCAAACTTCTCTCCACTTGGCGAACACAAAAGTCCCCTCTCTTTGTTTATATAACACAACCCCCCCCCCTTTCATTTCTTTTATTTCATCTCCAGAATTTCCATCGAGAGAGAGAACAACACCCTGCTGGATTTCTGTTGCTGCTCAAAAGCAGCGGCTCTTTGTTGCTCTCTTCTCAGGACTGTTGTTGGAGCTCCAATCCAGCAGCTGGGAGCTCCTCTGCTCCCAACAACCAACGGCTGCTGCTGCTCCTGCCAAAGATTGCTGCTGGATATTCAATTCCATGCAGATTTGGAGGTGCCTGGAGCTCATGTTGTTGTTGTTATTGCATCATCTACTGTTGCTATTGCAGCAGCCCCTCTGCTACCCCCTTGTTGATGCAAAGCTACTATTGATTTTGGAGCTCTTGCATGCAATTTGATCCTCTAATATCTTTAAGGATCCGCCCTCTTGCTGCCATTCATGGCACATTGACCACAATTTCAAAGCCACGTCATTAGATTGTTAGATCTTAGTTTTAACGAATTAAATTTAGGTGTTGACATGCATTTGATCAAGAAATGAGATCAATATTATAGCCTCTGATTTATTAGTTTTGAGATAAAAGTTTAAGTAAATGTGTATGCGTAAAATATGAGAAATTGAGTGTGATTTGCATGCATTTACTGCAAGAAATCAGACCACTGTTTATGCACAAATTTCATGTTTAAAATTTAGAGATTTGAGGGTGATTAACATGCAATTAAGATCCAATTTCAGACCACTAATTTCACGATTAAAATGTGAAGATTTGGAGGTAAATTGGCATGAATTAGACTCAAAATCAGACCACTAATTAAGCTCCAGATTGCATGATTAAAAGATGGAAATTTAGGATGATTTGCATGCATTTGGTACCAAATTCAGACCGCTTAAGTGCTCTTATCTCATGATTGAATTGATAAGAATTTGGGGACGATTTGTATGCAATTAAGTCTAAATTCAGATTATTCATTAGCCACAGTCTACATGTTTGAAAATGAGATATTTGTGTAAATTAGCATTCAATTGAGATCGATATATGTTACAGGTTTCATGCTTGAAAGAGGGATAATTGAGGGGGGGGGGGTGCATGAAATAAACCATAAATTCATATCAGTGAAATAGTTACAAAATACAAGTTTTTGAATTAAGAAATATGGTATTAAGCCAAACTTTATACA